>CACRXK020003766.1:0-34664 GCA_902702795.2 Paramuricea clavata | reverse complement strand
TTGGTTGTTATTTTGCCAAACAGTTGAACAGTAGTTAAAATGAGGCGCGACTAATGCTGCGTTATACATAATTTTGAGCGTATCTAGGCCAACAAAATCTTTGGCTTTTCTTAAAAGATTAATATTTTTTGATATCTTGTTGCATTGTTCTTCATTTTGCCTATTCCAGCTAAGTCTATCGTCTATAACTATACCCAAAGCTTCCTTTTTATAAACTCGTTCAATTTGATGTCCGTTTATACTGATTTTTGGCACGTGATCTAAGTTTTTCAATCGTTGCCGAGATCCAATAATCATATATTTGTTTTTTTCGTTGTTTAATGTTAGTTTATTCGCTGATAACCATTTTTGAGCATTTACTAGGTCTTTGTTAAGTTTGTATTCAATACCTATGGATAAATGCCCTTGACATGATAAAATTGTGTCATCAGCAAATCAATTAGAATGTGTTGTTTCTAGGCAGTTTGGGAGGTCGTTTATGTAAATGAGAAATAATAGAGGTCCAAGATTTGAACCCTGAGGTACTCCACAACAAATTGTTTCAATATCAGATTTACAGTTATTTAGCATGCAAATTTGCTTTCTTTGATCTAAATACGATTGGAACCATTTGAGCGTGTGGTCGCGTATCCCATAAGCTTGTAGTTTTGACAATAGAATCTGGTGATCAATCGTATCAAATGCGTTTTTCAGGTCTAAGAAAATAACCCCATTTATTTGACCCTGGTCCATTGATTTCAACCACATTTCAGTAGATTGTAGTAACGAGGTTTCGGTTGAGTGATTGCGACGGAAACCTGATTGATTTTTTACAATTATGTTGTTGTTATCCAGGAAGGCATTTAGTTGTCTACAGACTAATTTCTCAAATATTTTGGCGATATTCGAAATGACTGATATCGGTCTATAGTTTTCACATAAGGTTTTGTTTTCTGACTTATATATTGGAGTCACTTTGGCAAATTTCCAATCATCTGGAAATATTCCTGTCCTAAGAGATCGGTTAAACACTTCTAGAAGTGATTCAGTTATTGTATCGCCTGCCTGTTTTATTAGCTTAGTTGAGATCTTATCTAGACCTGTAGATTTTGCCATTTGCATATTTTGTATTTCTCTTTTCAGCTCATAGCTTGATATGCTATGAAAGTGAAACACATTTGTGACTTGGTTTATATATGACAAAGGATCAGGACTACAGCCATTGTCAGCAATGTTATTTCCTAATTTGGGACCTATAGAAGTGAAGAATTTATTAAACTCGTCGACTATGGATTTATCTTGTGTTACATTTTTTCCATGGTCTACGCTAAGTTCGATCATTAACAATTGTGGTTTTGGATTTCCTATTAAGCTGATTATTTAATGTATTCCAACCTTCTTTACTATTTTTACTGTTTTGTAGTTTAGTGTTGTAAAAATGAACCTTAATTGCTTTGATTCTTTTGTTAAGTTCATTTCTACAACGTTTATAAGCTTCGTGGTAATTTGAAGAGTTAAATTTGACCGCTTTTTGTTTCAAGTAGAATTTATGATGCGCAAGGTTTTTTATTTCGTTTGTCATCCAAGGACAGTGCTCACTTTTGACTTTCCGAATCCGAAGTGGAGCATGCATATTTGCAATATCAAGAAAAATAGTTTTCCATACCTCCCACGCATGATTTGGGTCGGCATAATTATAGAGGTTGTTGTGTCTTTGAAATGCCATTTTTAAGTCGTATTGAAATGCAGATGAATTAAAGTATTTAAACTGCCTTGTTTCTACAATTTTTGGTTCAGCCCTAGGTATTACTACTTTGCGGCAAATGTACACTAAACTGTGATCACTCAGTCCTAAATGTATCACTCCAGAGTCTATAATTTTGGTATCGCTTGCTTTAGTCATTATTATGTCAATTAATGTTTTAGATGTTGTCGTTATTCTAGTCGGACTTGTAATGTGTTGCTCTAGCTGAAACTCATTTATCAGATCGGATAACCTTTTTGTATGATGAGTGGGACTGTTTGCCATCATATCGCAATTTACGTCGCCAGTGATAATAATATCAATATTTGTATCATCTAGTTTTCGCAGTAACGTTTCGAAGTCGTTTAATATGCTAGTGTTAGAATTTGGTGGACGATACCATGTAACAATTAAAAGTGGTTTTGACTTAGGTTTTTGAATTTCAAGACAAATAGATTCTAAGTTGTCTGGAATGAATTCGATATGGTTTTTATAACTAATGATACTTCTTATATAAATTGCTACACCGCCACCATTTCGATCTCGGTCTCGTCTTAATATCATAACCTGGTATCTTAATAATATTGTCGTTAATTGTATTGTCTAATCTAGTTTTGTTTATGCAAAGAATGTCGAATGATATTTCCTTCATGAATAATTTAAGCTCATCCATGTGTTTCGGCAAACTAGTAGTGTTTAAGTGGCCAATTTTAAAACCCTTTAGTTTTGGATAAGACTTATTAACTTCGAAAGGAATTTTTGGGCTTTTCGAGGTGCAGCGTGCTGGACTATCGGAATTATCTTTGTCGACTATATTATTATCGCTGTGTCTTATGTCATTATTATTGTCGTTACCTAGTCAATTCCTATTAAGAAATTGCTTTATGTTTTTTGCTAAGACTGATGTACCCTGCTTATTTAAGTGCAGTCCGTAGTTATTTAAATGGTTTACGTCAATATTATTGTGTCTGATAAGACACCAATTTCGTTCTGTACATAGTTGGGCTAATCCCTTGTTATATTCGTTTACCTTATCAGCCAATGTTTTATCGTCATTTCTTGTTATGATTTCTGATAAAACTAATTCAATATTCCCGTTTTCTCGAGTAATGCTCTCTCCAAGTTTTTGTACATGTGTCAACAATTCATCTGGCGTCATTCTTTGTAGATCATTGGTTCCGACGTGTAAAATAAGCTTATTTGGTGCCGTGAGTAGCGTTGGTTTTACATAGTGATTCATTTCTTTGATTCCCGCACCAGGAAATGTTTTTACATCAATTTTATGCTTCATTCCTTGTTGAATTCGTCTCGCGTTTATTTGTTTAAGCATAGAATCGCCCAAAATAGCAACTCTTGATTGTCCTACGCGCGGAGTGCGAGAATCTTGGGCTCGCTCGTTGTTGTTGTTATTTCGGTCGTTGTCTGCTTGTTGTTTTCTAGGCGCAGAATAGTTACGTCTTTTGTCTTCATTGGACCTGATGGTGTGCCTGGGTGGTTCAGATTGATTTCTATTCTTAGGTAATCGACTTTGAGATAATATGTTAATCTCGTCGTCACTTTCATCAACTAAAACAGAATATTGATTATCTGTCTTGGCTAGTCCATTGTGACTATTTTCCCCAGAGTTTTGTCCACGTTGTGTGCTTTCATTCTGATTTGGCTTACGATTTTTAACAACATTCCATGACCATGTACTTTGTTTATTTGTATTGCAATCATTTTGTACAATTTTGATTGCTGTTATTAAACTTTTCTGTTCATCTTCTAGTTGTTTAACTTTCGTGTTTAAGTCCGATGCAATACACTTATAGTTATTGACTTGGTCCGATAGTATGTCGATTTCTTGCTTCAGTTTGCCATTTTCTTTAATTAAGGAATTTCGGTCTTCACTGATAGTTTCTTCTGTTGTTTTGAACTGTCGAATTTCCTGCAAAAGCTCATCGAATTTGTTTACAAAACACAGTTCAAGGTCTCGTATACTGTCGAGTACATTGTTGTAGTTCGATGTCTCATGTGAATTTATTTCGATATGACTGTTTTCGGTCGAGGCTGTATTTACGCCGTCTCCCTCCCTGTCGCCATTTCCTTCACTGACAAAAGCGTTTGATAACTCGGTTTCTTTATCACGAAGGTCTGCAGCTCTGTCGTCCGGAGAAAACGCGTCCGTTCATTTCGGATCATTGGACGATATCTTGGGCAAACGTAGATTTCCAATGCTTGAGTGCGTTGCAATAGGTCGATAGCTTGTCGGCTATTTAGCGTGGATTTCAAACCATCGTCCACATAAAAATCGTTGTCGACGAATTCCCTCGCATCAGAACCAAACTTCGGCTCTTCGACCTCTGCTGTCTTACGTAGACTAAAGGTGGCAATTGCTGGCGAAGAGGTATTTCCAAATATATGTACCTTCATTCTGTACTCAACTATCGTCCCATCTGGATCATTATTGCCGTACCAGAGAAACCATAAGAAGCCCCTGTGGTCCTCAGGGACAACAAAGGAGTGAAACATCTGTTCTATGTCCGCCATGAAGCAGTAGAATACTTTCGGAAGCGCAACAAAACTCCGAGGAGACTGTTCGCAAGGTCAGGACCGGATAAAAGCAACTTATTCAGGGATATACCACCATTCTCGGCAGCGGAATCGAACACCACACGGATCTTATCAGGTTTCTGCGGATGGTATATCCCAAAGTGTGGCAGGTTCCAACACGGTTTCAACAACGTTGGGTTTTGTGGCGGCACTGGTTCGGCGTGTCCTTTGTCAAACAGGTTCTTCATGAATGCAATGTAGTGTTGTTTCATTATCGGATTTCGGTCCAGCGTTTTCCTTGTAGATTTAAGTCTCTTATACGCCTCTCCGCGGCTTTCGGGCAAGGTTATCACTTCGCGACGGAACGGCAGCGGTGCGTTCCAATTTCCAGCGTCGTTCTTTTCCAAATTGCTTTCGATTATTTCGACAAACTCCCTGTCCTCCACGGACATTCCTGGCTTATCGTCGTTTTCAGTGCGTACGAAAACGTTCTTTGCGAGTCTGTCATCAAAGTATCCATTACTAAACGTCTCTTTTGCTTTGAAGTTGGAGTCGTACTCGGGAGGTTGTTTCACAATCAAGGCGTTAGGGCAAGGTTCTAAAATCGAAGGCCGTCCATTTGGTAATGTATGTGTTTTATACGATTAGACATCAGCAGGTTGGTGAGCGCCGTCCAGACATATTTTGCCCAGGATCGCGCTGTGCCCATGGGGAGGCACCTTTCCCGTTTCTCGACTCGTAGACCTTGTGAAGCTGAGGCACATTTCTCCCTACCAACAGCAAAATGTCCGCTTCAGGATCAATTTATGGAATCTTGTCAGCAGTTTCTCTGATATGAGGGCGTGCCCTGCCAACAGCAGGCGTAGGAATCTCTTCTGTACTATCTGGAATGGCGTCACACTCTATTACTGGTGGAAGCTTGTGGGTTTTTCGCCCCTCCAACGATTCGATCACTAGGTTCTTGGCGCACCGTCCTTCTAGTTTGGACTTACCCGCGCATGTTTTTAGAGTGTACGAAGTGGCTTCGCCATCTATGCTTAACAAGTCAAATAGTTTTGGTTTGGCGAGGGTACAATTGCTTTGTACGTCGAAAACGAAGAAAACTTTGTTCTTCTTCTCTGGATGAGTCTTGGCATAAATGTTGGCCAGGCATATTTTTGAGCAGGATCGCCAACGGTGTTCGTTGCCACAGAGCTCAGTACACTTCGCTGTGGCTTCGTTCTCCCCGCCGTGAATTGATGGGTCTCGACTTTGTCGGTTGTCAACGTTCGGATCTTTTACTTCGGATTCCTTTGGCTCCGGTGGCTTTCCTGCATGCATGATTGTTAGATATTTGTCACTTTGACACTCCAAGCACTTTACGGTACTGCGACAATCCTTTGCTACATGGGTTGTTGAGGCCACACAACGAAAGCATATTCGGTTCTTCCTCAGCAGGTATTTTCTGTCTTCCAGTGATTTGCCTCGGAAAGCTCTGCACTTGGCTAAGGGGTGCGGTTTTTCACACCATCTGATGGGATCGCGGGTTAGATTCTTTCTGCGACTTTCTTCTTCGTCGGCGATTTCGGTTCTGTATGTTTGTCTTTGCCTCGAACCTGAATTCCTAGACTTATGATTTTCCCTTTCGAGAACATCAAAAGTTCAAATTTGGGTCATTTCTCTCAAGCGCAAGGTTTTGCACGAATTTCGAAAATTCTTCAATGGGAGGGTACTCTACTCCGTGGTCGGTCTTATAATGAAAGGCATGGCGTTGTCATCGCCCTTGTACTTCCCCAGGTAACATGGCTATTATGGGTTTAATGCACATGGCTTCGTCGAGGATTCTAAGACCTGGTAAACTACCGTCACTTTTGGCACATTGTAACTCTAGCAAGAGATCACCTAGCTCTTGTAACTTTCTTGCGTCTTTATAGCCAATATTCGGAAAATCCGTGAACTTATCAAGATATGCTTTAGTTATAACAATACTGGTTCCGAAACTTTCGTCAAGTTTCTTCCATACTTCTATTACACCCTTTGCTGGATTTTTAATATATGCACTCCGCAACTGCTGAACACGTTTTTTAGAGTTCTTGGTGGTGTGCTCGGTTATTAACGAAAGTTACTCGCTTGGTGTAATGTTGTCATGTCTAATCATATTCTGGAAAGATTCCTTCCAGACGTGATAGTTCCCTGGTTGGTCATCAAACTTTTCTATTTTGTTCGCTATTAACTCCCGGCGCGCCATAAAATCGATGTAGGACTTCATAGTATCTTGACTTGGCTCCGAGGGGGGACTGGTCCAAGTGGTAGGGTGGAACGCACTTGTCGTAGGATCTAAGGGTTGGGAAGATTGGGCAGCGGTATGTTGTTGTTGGAAAGGTTGGGCAGCGGTATGTTGTTGGAAAGGTTGGGCAGCGGGATGTTGTTGTTGGAAAGGTTGGGCAGAGGGATGTTCTTGTTCGAAAGGTTGGGTATGGGGATGTTGTTGTTGGAAAGGTTGGGTAGCGGGATGTTGTTGTTGGGAAAGTTGGGCAATATCGATATTATCTGGTGTAAATTCGCACTGGTTTCCAAGGTAATTATTTACTTTTTGGTCAACGTTTTCTTCAGGCAGATCTAATTCTTGAGGGTCAGATATTCCTAGTTCATTCTCTAAGGCAGTGACTTTCGCGACGGCAACTGCCGCTTCTTCTTCTAGACGCAATTGTTCTAACCGGGCTTTTTCGTTTATTTTTTGGCGCGACAATGATAATTCCGGATCCTGTCTTGTATTTGTAAGGCTATTTGAGACTCAATTTCATTTCGTTTCTTTTGCAATTCTGCTTTCGTTATAGCTGCTGCAGCATCCCCTCTTGCTTGCGCACCTAATGCGGCCGACGAGGCTGAAGATGCGGGAGAAGACACGCGAGAACTTAAGCGAGCAGAACCCATTTCAGCGGTTAGTTCCCCCTTTCGTTATTATTATTAATGATCTTTAAACACGGTAACCTTTCACATAGGTGATATTCAAAGGGACGTGCGGAAAATAAATGCATTATAGAAGAAGGAACTAATTTACTAAATTATACTTATTTACAAAATATATTTATTTACTTATTTACAAGATGTAATTACTTAATAGATGATGGACAGATTTTAAACTTGTTGATTCTCTTAGGGTTTTCAACAAGTTTATTGGGATGTTGTTCCAATACGCTGCTCCTCTGTACGAAAAGCTATTTTTCAAGAAACTCGTTTTTGGTTTAGGTTAATTGAGACAGCTTTAAATTACTACTGCGCAGTACGTAACCATTATTTTCACAAGTGTGAAATAGTTGTGTTACGTATTCTGGAAGCATGCTTTAATCGCTTTAAATGTCATAAGGAGATCTCGCTTTTTCAAAATTAAGTCAAGAGGTTTCCAGCTAAGTTTTTGAAAAATGTCCGAAGATCTTATAGTATAGACCGAATTTGTTATTATTCTTGCTGCTAGTTTCTGAAGCTTGTATAATTTGCCTAAGTGTGTTTGGTTGTTATCTTGCCAAACAGTTGAACAGCAGTTAAAATGAGGCGTGACTAATGCGTTATACATAATTTTGAGCGTCTCTAGGCCAACACAATCTTTGGCTTTTCTTAAAAGATTAATATTTTTTGATATCTTGTTGCATTGTTCTTCATTTTGCCTATTCCAGCTAGGTCTATCGTGAGGGGCCTGTACCAGTTTTGCGGAATGGCGGGATGCGTCTAAAATTCAAGTGGGATTCGGGATTTTAAGAGAAATATTGGCGGGAAGCGGGATTATTTTCCATCGCGGGAAGTGGGATTAATAAAAATACCATGGCGATATGCGGGAAATAAACCACGATTAGCGGGATAAATCAACAAAACTTGTAGCTGTACGTTAGCTGATCTGTTTTCATTTGTCTGTGTGCTCGAAATTTACTGTTTCCAAGGATGATATCGAACATTTGTCCCACATCAATCCCCCATTGACATGTATGATTGTTGCTTTCATAAGAGTCGCGATTTAGAGTTATTTTGGCTTTGTTGTATTGTATTCTAGTTTTATGTCGTTACAATGTTCTTTTAAATCATAATACGTTGAACAGTGTTAGAAAAAAAGTCGGGAGCGGGAAATTGGGATGAGGCATGGCGGGATAACGGGATTTGAAGTGAAAATCGGTCGAGATGGCGGGATTTCGAAACCCGGTACAGGCCCTCTATCGTCTATAACTATATCCAAAGCTTCCTTTTAATAACTCGTTCAATTTGATGTCCGTTTATACTGATTTTTGGCACGTGATCTAAGTTTTTCAATCGTTGCCGAGATCCAATAATCATATATTTGGTTTTTTCGTTGTTTAATGTTAGTTTATTCGCTGATAACCATTTTTGAGCATTTACTACATCATTGTTAAGTTTGTATTCAATATCTATGGATAAATGCCCTTGACATGATAAAATTGTGTCATCAGCAAATAAATTAGAGTGTGTTGTTTCTAGGCAGTTTGGGAGGTCGTTTATGTAAATGAGAAATAATAGAGGTCCAAGATTTGAACCCTGAGGTACTCCACAACGAATTGTTTCAATATCAGATTTACAGTTATTTAGCATGCAAATTTGCTTTCTTTGATCTAAATACGATTGGAACCATTTGAGCGTGTGGTCGCGTATCCCATAAGCTTGTAGTTTTGACAATAGAATCTAGTGAGCAATCGTATCAAATGCTTTTTTCAGGTCTAAGAAAATAACCCCATTTATTTGACCCTGTTCCATTAATTTCCACCACATTTCAGTAGATTGTAGTAACGAGGTTTCGGTTGAGTGAATGCGACGGAAACCTGATTGATTTTTTACAATTATATTGTTGTTATCCAGGAAGGCATTTAGTTGTCTACAGACTAATTTCTCAAATATTTTGGCGATATTCGAAATGACTGATATCGGTCTATAGTTTTCACATAAGGTTGTGTTTTCTGACTTATATATTGGAGTCACTTTGGCAAATTTCCAATCATCTGGAAATATTACTGTCCTAAGAGATAGATTAAACACTTCTAGGAGTGATTCAGTTATTGTATCGCCTGCCTGTTTTATTAGCTTAGTTGAGATCTTATCTAGACCTGTAGATTTTTCTATTTGCATATTTTGTATTTCTCTTTTCAGCTCATAGCTTGATATGCTATGAAAGTGAAATACATTTGTGACTTGGTCTATATATGACAAAGGATCAGGACTACAGCCATTGTCAGCAATGTTATTTGCTAATTTGGGACCTATAGAAGTGAAGAATTTATTAAACCGTGACCACGGTGTCAGCATAATATTTATGATAGTCAAGAATGTGTTCTTTTTTTTTCTCGCTCTTCAATACATTCTAGCGTGCCCACACGTACAAGATAATCTATATACGAGACTATAGACATATGGTAATCATGAAATGCTGCACGTACCTTTGTTATTGCAAACCGTATTTGTGGTATTGAGTCTGGCGTTGTTTGTAATGTTGTTATAGCACTTTGCACTTTATCCCATAATTTTGTTGTTTTAAATTCTTCGGTTTGCACCCGATTTTGGACAGATTTGAGCGTAGGGTTTGTTTGTCTTTTTGGCCTTGTTATAAGACAGCCATGTCTGCATTTTTTTGTATTTCCTTCGTTGGGACTTTGAGCGTTGTCGTCGATATTGTCTGTTTGGGCTTCTATATGCGAACTGTTCATATTTTCCTCGAAAACTTGTTCAGATGCCGTATGTTGTCCATTTCTCCCGTTTTGTTCGATATTAGTCGGTTTATCTAAGGTTCATTCGTCAACTAGATCGACCACTGTGTTTCCAATGCAATTTGTAGCATTAGTGTCCATAATACGAATGCGATGCTGTCTTTCACAAGGCCGTTGTTTACCATATCAATACGGTTCGCTTTCGACGTTGCAGCGATCTTTACGCTTATTATATCTCCTTTTACTGTTCTGATACTTCGGGCTCCCGCTCAGTGAGACCATTCATCAGCAGTATAACCAACACAAATTTGTTTTAAAGTGATTTTATTTGTGTTACAGTGGTAAAAGGAGAATCGACTACGAATCGCCTCAAAAAACAATACAAAGAAATTTACAATAACAACCTTATAATAATAATATTTATTCAGGAAGCTCCACTCACCGAAGTGTTTTTCAGGGAGGTCCTGTAATATATATATATATCTATGTTATACATGGTATTCGTAAACTATACGTCTATGCTTATTTAAAAACTATAAAATATTTACAAGTGGATTATATATAATTATACTTCATAGTTAGAAAAAACTCAACTTAATTAGGTGGATTGTTCAACTTAATTAGATAAATTGTTTTAGTTTGGATTTAAAGAGATTAAGATTAGTAGATTGTTTCAGTTCAAGGTAGTAATTGTTATTCTGGCGTGTTTTATGGCTATGTAAACGGGAGATTATGGTAAGGTTAAAATCAAAGTCGACTAGATGGCTAAGACATTTAAAGACGGAGATACAACGGTGGTATTTTCGACGAAGGTAAAGGGGTTTTCACTCTAGAGTTTCAAGGACTTCGGTAGCGGAGGAATGGCGAGGAAGATCAAGGATAAGTCTCGCAGCGTTATGTTGCATAACTTGAAGGTGGTTCATTAGAGTGGAGTTGTTTTCATCTCCCCACACGATATCACTGTAGTCCAATAGAGGGAGGACTAGGCTGTTGTAGAGGGCGAGTCTGCCTTGAATAGGGAGTAAGAATTTTATGCGGCGAATGAGACCAAGGCGTTGATTAAACTTCTTGCTGATGTTGTTGATATGTTCTGACCAGGTTAAGTTTTGATGAATTGTAACTCCTAAATATTTGAAGGAGTCAGTTCTATCAAGTATGGAATCGTTAACCGTAGTAGATGCAGAACGCCGCTTCTGGCTCAGTAGGCTAATACTTCATGTTATACAAATTATAGTGGATTTACACCCCCCCTCCCTCACCCCAGGTGACGTCACTTCCGGTTTACCACTATGACGTCACTTCCGGGTTATTGGATCACGTGACCACCACGCCCTCCACGCCTCCCGCCAGCCCCCGCCGCCCCCACGCTTGGGGTAGTCTTCCATAAGTCTTCCCTGAGCCTCTCCTAAGTCTACCCAAAGCCTACCCAAAGCCTCCCCTAACCCCACCCAAAACCTACCCAAAAACCACCACCACGCATGCGCACCCCCGTTTTGGGAAGTCTTCGATAAGTCTTCCATTACGTATGTTTTGGATCACGTGACCTTTGACGTCACTTCCGGTTGAATAATCATTCATAAAAAAAATTTTGAAATTTTTTTTTTATATATAATAAACAATGCAAACGACAGGAGTTAAATTCAAGTCCGGGTCTGGAATCTCCAGAACTCTAAGGGAGTGGTACAACTGGCTAACCACCCACGTACCATCATCCATCAGGAAAGGCGTGTCCGACGCTTTTAACACCATGAGGAAGAAGGTTGTAAAACTGTACGGTGGTAAAGAGGAGAAAGAAGAAGACCGGTGGTATGACGCAAGGGAGAACTTTAGTGATGAGGATGAAGAGTGGTACGACGCCAATCCGGAAGAGGACCTAAAACCCGTCCTAACTAAGCATGGTATAAAAGGGAAGGTAAGGAAGTATATTATCAATCCTAACGGATCGTACGACCCGATCTAATTCCTTGATATCACAAAGGACGAGGTTGAAGCGCTTATAAATTCCGAAACAGGACCGAGGAACGTAAGCATGTCCTTAACGTGCGAGATGGTAAAGAACAATCCGGAAACTAAGGAAGAAGAATTTGGTGTCGCACACTTCGGATCAAAAACTCACAAACTCGTCGGTACGGATAACACGGAAGAGTCCTTTAATACCATGAAGGAAAAAATGTTAGAATCCTTTTCCGAATAGCAGAAGCGTGGTAGCGGTTGCATGCTTCGGAGGGTAGATCTGCTCGAAATTCATATCGGAGAATATCGACCGTTAAGGGGAAAGGGTTACGTACCATTATCCGCAACAATCAGGAAAAAGAAAGCGATCATCAACATGAAGAACAACGATGAGGAATGTTTTAAGTGGGCTGTGACCCGCGCACTGAACCCGGTCGAACACAACTCCGAAAGGATTACAAGGATTCTTAGGAAGCAGGCTGAGAAGCTAGACTGGGAAGGGATAGAGTTCCCAACACCCCTAAACAATATTAAAAAGTTTGAAAAGAACGATAACATTGGTGTGAACGTGTTTGAGCTTGACGGATGTCATAAGGTATGTCCCTTGCGAATATCCAACAGTACCAATCAAATAAACCTCTTCCTGTGGAAGGAACACTATAGTGTTATGAAGGATATGTCGAGACTTGTAGGCAAACAGGTTAACGGTCACAGACATAAAAAATACATCTGCAACCGTTGCCTTAACGTATTCGGATCAATAGGACTCCTGGAAAAACATCTGGAGTTATGTTTGAACAACAACTGCCAGAGGCATGAGTATCCAGAACCCGGTACCACCACGAAGTTTAAAAATTATGAAAGAATACAAACCGTTCCGTTTGTCATCTATGCAGACTTCGAATGCTACATCGGACAGAACCCCAACAGATCGAGTACCACCCACTACCAAAAGCACAACCCCAGCGGATTCTGTTACTACGTCAAGTGTTTTGACAATTCCATTTACAAACCCAAGTTGGTACACTATACCCAACAGTACGAGGGGTAAGACGTTACCAAAAAGTTTGTGGATATGTTGGAAGAGGAAGTTCATGATATATACAACAGGTTCAAATTCAAGGCACCTATCAAGATGTTTTTCAAAGATATCAAAAATTATGAAAGGGCGACCGTCTGTTATGCATGCGGAAAGGAATTAACTACAGAAGACCATAAGGTTAGGGATCATTGTCACTATACGGGAGCGTACAGGGGTGCGGCACACAATACGTGTAATTTAAAAATGAGAAGACCCAAATTCATTCCGGTACTTTTTCACAACCTCGAAGGATACCATTCCCATCTATTCATTATAAACCTTGGGGTAAGTAGTGGTGACATTAAGTGTATTCCTAAGACGGAAGAGAAGTACATTTCCTTTACTAAAGAGGTAGAGGTCGATAGGTTTATCAAAAAAAGATGGAAAGGAGAAGAAGGTTAAAAGAGAGGTAAGGTTTCTCGACTCATTTAAGTTTATGGCAAGCTCCCTGGACAAGCTCGGCAAGGGTTTGGGTAAGGACGACTTCAAAAATTTGGATTTGATGACGGGTCGTAGCACTAAGGAATGGAGGGAGTTGCTTAAGCAGAAGGGTGTTTACCCTTATGAATATATGGATGGTTTTGAGAGGCTTGAAGAAACATCGCTTCCACCGAAGGAGAAATTTTTCAGCAAGCTCAACAACGAAAGCATAAGCGACACGGATTATGAAAGAGCCTGGAACGTATGGAATACCTTCAACATGAAAACCATGAGGAACTATCACGATCTGTACCTGATAACGGACGTCCTCCTCCTGACAGAAGTGATGGAAAACTGTAGAAAGGTTTGTAAGACCAACTACGGATTGGATCCGATGTGGTACTACACAGCACCCGTACTGGCATGGGACGCTGTGCTGAAGTTAACCGGTGTGGAGCTGGACCTCATATCCGATCCGGATATGTACCTATTTATCGAAAAGGGTATTCGGGGTGGGATCAGCACCATTACTAAAAGGTATGCTAAGGCAAATAATAAGTATATTGAACTTTCAAAGAACCTAACCTGGTTGAAAAAGTTCAAAAAGTGGATGGGAAGAAAGTTTTCCGATCTATCGGTTGTAATCATATCAATGCTCATCATGATTGTTACAGTCATTACCGGTACGGAACTGGTGATCAGTCGCGACGATGAAGAGCGGTCTACATACCTCCCCTATATGGACGCAAACAATTTATACGGGTGGGCAATGGGTCAACCCCTACCCGTCAAGGACTGCAAATGGATGAATGATGGGGAACAGGAGAAGTGGACAGACTACGGCTGTATCTTCAAAGTGAATTTGGAATACCCCGACGAACTACATGATGAACATAGCGCATACCCCCTTGCACCCGAAAGGATAATGGTTAACAAAGTGAAAAAACTCATTCCAAACCTCAACAATAAGGAAAAGTACGTCGTCCACCACGAGGCGCTAAAGCTGTACCTAAGTCTAGGGTTAAGGTTAACCGAGGTACACCGGGGGGTAAAATTCGTCGAAGAGCCATGGCTGAAGAAATATATTCAACTCAATACGGACCTGCGTACCAAAGGTACTACGTATTTTGAAAAGGACTTCTTTAAGCTTATGAACAAATCGGTATCCGGAAAGACGATGGAAAATGTGAGGAATAGGGTTGACATAAGACTTGTTAATAACGAGAAGAAGTTGAACAAGCTGGCTCAAAAGCATAACTACAAAGCTGCGACCATCTTTTCCGAAAACCTAGTGGCAGTTCATATGATGAAGACATCCGTAAAACTGAATAAACCTATATACTTAGGGATGAGCATCCTTGACATCAGTAAGACCCTCATGTACGATTTTCACTACAATTACATTAAACCGAAGTATGGGGATGATGCCAGACTTCTATTCACGGACACGGACTCCCTATGCTATGAAATTAAAACCGAGGATTTCTTCAAGTATATATCCGACGATGTCCTCGAAAGATTCGACACCAGCAATCTAGGTAAGGACCACCCGTCTGGAATCCAAACGGGTGTAAACAAAAAAGTTATCGGAATGATGAAGCTGGAAACGGGTGCAAAACAGATTGAAGAGTTTGTGGGATTAAGGTCAAAGCTATATGCTTACAAAATGGTGGAAGACGGTAGTGAGGAAAAAAAAGTGTAAGGGAGTCAAGAAAGTAGTTATCAAGAAGGAAATAACATTCAAAAACTGTAAGGAATGTCTCTTCAGCGGTGAGAAACAATGGAGGGGAATGAATGTCTTCAGAAGTAGGTCACACGAAATATATACGGAAAGGGTTGTCAAGGTAGCCCTGTCTGCAAATTATGACAAGAGGATAATTATGGAGGATGGAATCCACACGCTAGCAATCGGGCATAAAAGCCTAAGACAGTAGAAACCAATTTTAATATTCAAGGGAACATTAAAATTTTAACGGGTCTACAGTAATTTTGTAATTACGAATCCAGATCCTAGACCTAATATTCCAATTGTGATCTGTTGGTATTCTTCCATTTCGCTCGATGGTTTGTAGTAATCGTGAATCGTCGGTTCCCTATCCAGGCTTAATCCCTCCTGCGCTTTCCGCAGGGAGTCAAGAGCACGGTTTGTCGTTTTCATATCCGATTTGGCGTCGGCTAGTTCCTGTCTGAGTATTGCAATTCTGTTCTTTTTTTCCACCTGACTTTCGTACCATTTTTCCTTAGCCTAGGCTAATTTTTCCAGCGCTTTGTTGTGTCTTTTCATTTTGCCTTCGTATCCACTGTGGTTCAGTTTGCTGAACAGGTATCCGGCTCCTGCGAATGCTACGGCGTTGAATAGTCCTCCGACCACAACACTTGTCATCTTCTTTTATTATAATGGTTTATTTGAATGGATCATCAGGTACTAGTTTCTTGAATTGTAAGTAGTGAACTCCAACCGCACCGACTCCAAGGGCTACGGCTAGTTTCAAAATTCCTTTCGGACTACTAGGTACTCCGAGATTGTCACCTACAAATTTTTTGCTTACCACGAACACAGCGACTGCGCCAAGTGTAATAAGACCGGCGTCGAAGGCTTCGTTCATAAAGTCCTTTCTATCTCCCATATTTTATTATATGTGTTCTTATTTATTTTTTCCTTTTTCTGT
Organism: Paramuricea clavata; assembly: GCA_902702795.2. Lineage (NCBI taxonomy): Eukaryota > Metazoa > Cnidaria > Anthozoa > Malacalcyonacea > Plexauridae > Paramuricea > Paramuricea clavata. The sequence continues at coordinate 18,605 of CACRXK020003766.1, read as the reverse complement.
ATTCATTGTACAGGAAGTAAGTTTCTGCTAAGGCTAGAATCCAAAGATTCTTCGCCAGGCTCGCAATGCCCTTTGCTCCCCATGACAGAACCTTAGCGACGAGGTTCAGTACGGATGCTAGCACGGGTCCAACCTTTCAGGCTAGGTTTGCCATTGCTTTTGCGAACTTGCTCGTTGCTCTAGCTCACTTTTTTGCTACGCTTCTAACCCCCATAATAATCGTGGTGATGATACCAGCCACAGATATCGCTACGGCTGATATTTCGGCTATATTTTCCCTTGCCCATTTCTTAAATATTTCGAACCTCGTAAGATCGTTTATTTCTACTTCCTCTTCCACGATGGACATGGCTTTCGGTCCTTTTGGTCGTTCGTTTGATCTTAACCTTATTTCATCCGCTTTCAATTCTGCCGTGTTTGCCATTGCTTCGTACAGGAGAGCCTTTTGTTCACGTCCTGCAGTTCGTTCGGTTCTAGCTAGTTCTTTCCAGTGATTTTCATCTATTTCAAGATACTCAATTTTTTGCTTACCCGAGTTTTCTTTTACGTTCAGGATACCTCTCAGTTCCCTTAGTTCGTTTTCCGTTATAACTGTATTATTACCGATAACTTCGCTTTGAACGGACAGTTCGTCATCCATCCTTTCAACGGCATTTTCCAATACATTATCCACAAGTTCCTGAGGAGCATCCAGGTTTTGTCGTTCGAGTTGTTCCTCCACTAAGGCTGCAGGTGTTTTTGAATGTTCTATTTTAGCTTTCCTTATCAGTTCTTTGTATTCGTTTACAACGGATTCCTTTTTATTATCCGCGGATCGGAGTATATCATTTTACCATTTTTCGAGATAATGATCTTGACATCTTTGAATGTAGTACCGCTAATTTTTGTTCCGGCCTTATTTACGGTCAGTTTCATTTTGTCAAAGATGATGGCGGAAGATGGACCGTCGCCCTTATTGATATTTACTCCTAGTTCCCTTTTGAGGAAATCCTTTTTATCCAACGTATAGGCTCGTTTCATTACCCCAACATCCCGTCCGATATTTGGTGTGGAACCGCTGAGTCTCGATCCATCGACGTCCGGATTGAATCCGACGGGAATTAATATACGTTCGTCCTGTCTCCCGTTGTCGTCGGTGAAACTTGTTTCTTCCTCCGCCGTTCCAGCTTCTTTGGCTTCGCGGTCGTCGACGCGGTTTGTTTCCTCTAGTTCAATGTCAGCCATTTATTTTATATCCTTAATATTTTCTTCTGGAATCCAGGAATTGTGCTTACTGTCGTATCCTAACCACTTGACCAGTACCATATCCTTCCTTTTTCTCAGAATTTTCTCCACCCTATACACATCGTCCTTTTTGTCCACAGCGGATAGTTCCTCTTCGTAGAACTTTCTATTTCGTACATGTTAGGATCTCCCCTGAATACTTTTACAACCTTGAATATCTCTTCCGTAAAGTTTGCTTCGTATCCCTTGGTAAAGATATTTTTATACTTCGTAAAGATATTTTTATACTCCGTATCATCAACCCTAAACTTAGGTAATGGAAATTCCCCTAACCCGTGACCGTATAGAGTGATCCATACCTGGTCCTTGTTCGACTTGCTTACGTCGGCAGGTCTCATTAGTATACTGCTGTGTTTGGTATGATTGTAGTTATTCGTAAGCTCGTCTATGACGTCGACCCAGTTGTAAGTTCCTTTGCTGTAGAAATACTTCCACATCATTGTCTTCAAGGTTCTGTTAAATCTTTCAACGATAGCTGCCTTTCTGTACGGAACACCTGCTTGAGTACGGAACACTTGCTTGAAAGCAAGGGAACCTCAAAGGTAATCACAAGTATTGTTAGGTATCACCTATACTACCACATGCGCAGGTTCCTCAGAAATCCGAGCAAGATGACAAAATACGTAACGAAGGATATGCTAAAATCCCTGCAGAGAAACATGCCCACACAGAAAACGTGGGTTAATAGGTCTCTGGCATAGCAGACTTCCGGATAAGAGTAGGGTTAGAAACTACAAGTATTCGTACTACAATACCGGTGGTGTGATGGGTATTAGCTATCAGGAAGTAGACAGGGTCACTAACAACAGCGATACGGACTACACCAATACATAGCTAAGAAATCGGACGGGTTGACACCTCTGGGATTAAAGCTACTTCAACAATCTGTCGAAAGTTATGTCTATTGCGTATTGGGTGCGCAAGCACAAACACGCTGGTCTATCGTTGGTAAAGGGGCGGAGTATCTGCAGACTCAGGACGTATTTCACAGACTTTTCAAAGATACCGTTGCGCAAGACGATGTATCGGTATCCATCTCCAATATGAGGAAGGCAATAAAGGACACTAACGTTGTCCTTAACATGGCAATATCACCCGGACTGATATTGGTACCATCCAATATGATCATACTCAAGGAAAAAGTAGCGGGATACAACAACACACCAACACTAGCGACAAAGGTCATGAAGTTTGGTAGTAATACGAGTGTAAACTACTCAAAGCCTAAGGAGATAAAGGAGAGTCCGGATGTAAAGGTCCAAAACCCTATACCACGCGAGAAGCAGAACCTCATACCGCATCCTAACACAACAAGCATACCGAAAGCATCAAACAATCTGGTTGACCTCCTCGGCACTATGTTTGTTGGTGGGGTTATCGCTTCAAGATGGATTTTCTTTCCGTATTAATAAAAGAATAAATAGCGACAGCAGCAAGATTAAGGGAAAGTTGAAAAAGGATAAAACCGTCAACGTTGATATAAAACTCAATAGGGGTGGGCTGAATCTTGGTTACGTTAAATCCAAGACAACCAACATAAAGTACGTTACGTCGTGTAAGGAAAACAAGGCAGGACCGTCGGCAAAGACCTCAAAGGAAGACAAACCGAAGTCAACGGAAAAGAAAAAGAAGAGTAAATAAAATGGGATGTTTACACGCAAAACCTGAAACCGCATATGAAGTGAAGTACGACGAAAACCACCGGAAAAGAAAGATGTTCAGTTTTGGAATCGGTATAGAACGCGGTGATCTCCCTATCAACGCTCACACCCAAATTGGATACGTCAGCACAACGGTAAAAAAGTATGTTAAAATAAATGACGAAAACTCAAATACTTCGGAGAGTAACGTGGATGAGTCTGGTGTTCTGTCTACTCATCCCGATAACGGTTGAAATTCTTCTCGTCACATCGCCCTTAAATTACTATTTCAATTTTAATGCCTGATAAAAAGCGTTAAAATTATTCAACGTATTCCCAACCCAACGTCCGGAATACTTTTTTACACCGATTATGTGGAACCCTGCTTATCGGAATTCTAAGCAGTTCCTTGTCGATTGTTATGTCAAGTTTTTTACATAACTGATAAGTCAGAATACTAAGGTTGGGAAGCGACTTCACCTTTGGTTCCTCCGCGTCGTACACCTTTTTGATGTCTTCCATGATTCTATTCCTATCCTTTACCGATAACATGGGGTATGTTATTCCCATCCTCTTACAGAAACCTTCGTATCTGAAGTCGATGTCGGACATATTTGGGTCCTTCACAACCGTCCTTTTTGCGGTTGTTTTACCAGGACTTTTTGCGATTGTCTTGCTCTGACAACCATACTCAATGTATTCCCAACGCAACGTCCGGAATATTTCCCTACACCGATCGTGTGGAGGTCTGCTTGCTGGAATGCTAAGCAGCTTCTCGTCCATCTTTATGTTTAACCTTTTACATATCTGATAGGTCAGGATGCAGAGGTTAGGAAGCCTCTTCCCTTTAGGCTTTTCTGCATCACAAACTTTACAAATGTCACCTACTATCAAACGCCTTCCGTGCTCTGATAGATCGGAATGTGTTATTTTCCTTCTGGTACAAAATGATTCGAACCTATCACTAATGCTCAATTTCCGACGACTCATGATTGCGTTGTCCCAACAACCGTAGTTCGGGCAGGAGGCGTGGGTCCCGTAATTAATCCACATTTGTGACACGTCCTTTCCCCGCTTATATCAATAAGCTGATGTTCACCTCCGAATTCACAGATTTCCATCCTTCTTTTGCGTTCGTGGTCATCCGCTTCTTCCTTAGACGCTCCCTTTTCTCGTAATCCGTTTCCCTATAGTCAGGATGACTTTCCAGCTGTTTAAAAGTCTGTATGATCAACTCCCGCTTCCTACGCTTGTAATACTCCTCATCATATTTTCCAAAAATTCACTTCTACTACCCGGTGCTAGACCTTGTGCCACTTTAAAAGCGTCAGATAGACCCCCCTTCCTTAGAGGTAGACCGCTCAAGTCTGGTTGTACCCCCCTTTTCGCCTCTTCGAACGCATTGGACAGCGAACGGTACGCCTCTTCCAGCTTTCCGAGAGAACTTATCTCTTCCAGTCGTAAAATGGAACAACTCATATCTTTTATTATATAAAAAATATTTCTTTAAATAGATGACCTTGAAATTATTTAAGGTTATGCTGGAACTAGGTCAAGCAACATTTGACTAGACTTTGACTAGATGCTAAACTTAGTTAAAGTTATGCTAAAACCTAGTTAAGGTTATGCTACAACTAGCTTTGACTAGAATTTGACTAAAATTTGACTAGATGCTAAACCTAGTTAAAGTTATGCTGAAATCTAGTTGAGGTTATGCTGCAACTAACTCCGACTAGATTTGAATAGAAATTCTAAAAAGTAAGTATATTAAATAAAGGATGGATGAACCGACAATAACAAAAGCAGAAAAGACCCAAAAACCAAAGGATCCGAGAAGGGTAGAATCGGGTAAAAGACTAGCAGCAATATCTAGGGAAGCAAAAGCAAGGAAGGCTGAAGAAAGACGTTGCATTAAAAATAGTTCCGATCAAGGTGATTCGGTAAATACGCTGATTTACGTTGGAGTTACAGCAGCTGCACTAGGGGGAATCTACTACATATACTGTAGGGTCAGACCTACGAACAAGCCTGATCACATAACGTACAGAACCACAAGTACAGGACGAACCCAAACCAAAGTTCGAAAAATTTAATAATTAGTCGGTATAATAAAAGGAATGGAAAAGAGAAGTCAAGAACTTACGCCCGGTTTCAAAAGGGCACTGACCTCCAACGTTGTAGGGAACAGGGTATGTAACTTCGTTACATTCAGCCCAAACAAATCCAACCCTGAAAATGACATCCGGATCGCAGTTCCAAAACTAGAACCGAACACCTGTTTCGTTCCGGACTCATTTCGCCTGTCGTACGAGTTCAGGAACGAAAACACCAAATCCTGTTTCATGAACAACCTCGGTAAACTTCTATGCTAGCGGCTCATGATAAGGGTGGGAGGTGAAATAGTATACGACAATAACGGTGAAAGTCTCATCGAAGTCTACAAGGATCTCTGGAAGATGGGTACGAAAAGAGCGAACATGGTAGAATACGGAATCATGAACGAGAACACAAGAAAGTTACTGTCGAAGGACGACAGCGCCGATCGAAACGCAAAAACGGAAGGTGCCTACGACATGGTGATGGCGAAGGTATACAAGGAGCAGAAGATGAAACTCGGAAAAATTCTTAATGATCAAAGTCCCTACGCACCGTACAACATGAAGAGCGGATTCGAGTACACGATAACCCTTCCAAAAGCCGACAAGATTATGGTCGCACAGGCAAACGAGAAGGTGAAAGGAGATACACTGAAGAACATACACCTGGAATACGAAACCATAGAGAACGAAGAACTGGCCAATCAGGTAAACGAAGGATACGAGACCGGCAGGTCCCTGTCCTACGAACATACAACACTGTTGAAAACAACCGTGTGGGCAAAGGATGCTTCAAGGTTTAACGAGAGCATAGACGTTCCGATGGAAAGCATGATGGCAGTAGTTCTACTTTTCAGAAAAAGAACAATAACCGACAGCGAGGAATACGTCTTCCCAAGTATCGAAAAGGTAAAGGTCACGATAGAGGGGAAACCGAATGCTGTATATAGTCAGGGACTAACATACGAGAATTTCTACGACGAAGCAAAAAGACTGTTCGGAATGGCTAACAACGCCTGTAACGACGACATAAGCGTCAGGAAATTCTACAAAGATAAATTCGCACTGGTGATCAATCTGAGAGCCGTTGATGACAGTCTTATTGTTGGAAGTGGAAAAAAGATCCTTGGCGACAATCCTGGAATTCTTCTGGAGATCGAAACCGACGGGATTTCCGAAGACATCCTCTGTAACATCTTTGTGCTATCCGATGGACTCATAAACATCAGCGAAAAGGCCCTTCAGGGTATTAGTTATTAAATAAAGGATGGAACCGCTGAAAACACCATTCAACATGACCATTCTCGGAATGACCGGATGTGGGAAAACCTACTACCTACTGGAAATGTTGGAGAACGACTATAAAAACCACTTCGAGTACATATTTCTAATATGTCCCACATAAGAGTGGAACAAAACGTACCAGGACTGGAAATACAATACGGATAAAGACTTCATAGCCATGTCCTGCAAGCAGGATGATGTAAACCAGTGTTTAGAATACGTTTCGCATTTTGCAAGAGGAACAAATAGCCTTATCGTTCTTGATGACTGTGCTAGTAGCCAATACGTCAAAAACAGGACCAGCGAATTGGTAAAACTCGGGTTTAGCGCTAGGCATATGGGAATATCAACCATTGTCATTACCCAACAACTCACATCCATTGCGAAACCCTATAGGGAAAATATATCCAAGCTCGTAACGTTTTACAAGCCGAGCGCAAATGATACGGACATCATATTGAACGACTACCTTGCAAACACGGAAAAAGAAGAAAGGAAGGAAATCATTAATACGCTAAAAAACAACGACTACACCAGGTTGGAAATACTATTACGCCGACCCTATACCCACGAAACAATTATTCCGCATATTAAATAAAGGAATGGAAACCATATTCGAATCTGTAGAGCCTGAGACACCCGTCGCAAGCGATCTGAGGGAAAAGGTACTAAAGCTGGTCGATGCAGGTGAAATTAAGTACACCTCAAAATATATCAAAAAAGCATCCGAAAGAACGTTGGAAAATATATACAAAGACTACAAAAGACAACGTCTGGAGAACACAAACAGCCAACTAGCCGATGTTATCATCACCAAGTTCTCCGAACTCATGGAAGCGCTGGACGCTGTTAAGGATGCCGAAGGAATGAAAAAAGAACTCGAGGAAAACGATCTGCTCAGAAAAGACATTAAAAACCTCGTCGGTTACGTAACACCATACATCTCACTCACTGGAATACTAAGTGGTGGAATCACCGTCGAAAAACACGTGATCAGTACAAAAGCAGGTTGCCAGGAAAAGGAGGAATAAAAAAATGCTGAGTCAACAGTTTAAAAAAAAAAATTTTTTCTATACAATAAAAGACAATGGGTACCTACAGGAAAGTCCAATTGTACTTCGAATGTTCCTAAGAAATGACGGAGTTCATTTCAGAAATGTGTGATGATACGGACTTTGGGGATGCTGGTAATAACCTTAAATTAAGGGACGAAAGAACTAATAGGGAGGTAGATATTAGATTCTGGCTCGTGGGAGAAGGCGGTGCTGTAATCATCTTCCGGTCCGCCGATAGGTGTCGTCGTTTTCCTCACAGTACCGGAGGATTTGGCGCTTGGAGAAATAGACAACTTCACGCTAGACGGTCCTGAGTTCGGTATTAATTTGGGACGACCCGACGATTCCGCAGAATCGTGGGTGTTTTCCGTACCGTCCTTACGTGCTTGCTCTTATGGTATGGGGAATCTGTTTAGGATACGGTCGAAAGACCGATCGGTTATACCTGTTGAGTACGAGAACAGCTTACCCGTCAGTGGTATCGATGCTCTTTAAATTTTAATGTTCTTACAAACATTAAAATTGATTTTCTGTTAGAATCTCCGTATCCGATTAATCCCGTCGTTGTAGAAGCCTCTTCCTGAGTGCTTTGGGCTTTTCCTCCAGTATGTTTGCCTCGTACAGCTTCACTGGGATGGAGGTTACACTTCTGGACACATAGATCCTCTCGATTTTGACGATGGCATCGATGCGGAACCTCTTGTCCTGATATTTCTTGTGGTCGACGGGTTCGTCCCCTTTCGGAGGGTAAATTTCCGTTTCGTTGTCGATCTTTACGTATAGGGTTGGAGCGCTACCCTTCCGGTAAAGAAATTTCATGATGTTTTCACCCGAATTACCAACGTGATCCGCGCACTCCTTTTCCACCAGTTCCAGGGCTGACACAAACTCCTTCTTATCCCTCAGGGCTAAGGAGATGGAGTAATTGTCCTTACCGAACTTGTTGTTCTTGCTCACCCCATAGGACAAACAGTCCTCAAGTTTCAGTAGAAGTGGACCCTGATTTCGTGCCGTAATTTAACCTTTTCGGACCCGTAACTGTTTCCGACGGCATCTTCGAAAGCGAACGATTCTTTGGAGAAGTCTGAGACTTTGGTAATGGACATCCTTTTTATTATATAGAAAACTTTTTTAAAAAAGTTATTTTCTTACCTCCGGTACGACTCAGAAGTCAGTTCAGTTTTCCAGACCCATAACGGTTGGAACAACAATGCAAACATGAGGGCTTCAAGTCCAAGTCCAAGTCCAACATCTCCAAAACACTGGGGTAAATGCTATCCTTTTTATTATATAGAAATTTTTTTCAAAAATTTTTTTAGGAATGATTATTCAACCGGAAGTGACGTCATAGGTCACGTGATCCAAAAATATACGTAATGGAAGACTTATCGAAGACTTCCCAACACGGGGGTGCGCATGCGTGGTGGGGTTTTTGGGTAGGTTTTGGGTGGGGTTAGGGGAGGCTTTGGGTACGCTTTGGGTAGACTTAGGGGAGGCTTAGGGAAGACTTAGGGAAGACTTGGGGAAGACTTATGGAAGACTTAGGGTCGGCTTAGGGAAGACTTAGGCAAGACTTCTGCGAGACTACCCCAATCGTGGGGGCGGCAGGGGCTGGCGGGAGGCGTGGAGGGCGTGGTGGTCACGTGATCCAATAACCCGGAAGTGACGTCATAGTGGTAAACCGGAAGTGACGTCACCGGGGGTGAGGGAGGGGATGTGTAAATCCACCATAATTTGTATAACATGAAGTATTAGCCTACTGAGCCAGAAGCGGCGTTCTGCATCTACTAACCGTTATGGAAACGTTGTCAAATTTTGCAACTTTGCGAGAACTTCCGTAAATTACAAATTTACACTTGGAGACATTAAGGGTCAGAAGATTGTCGTTAAACCATCTGCAAATGTATTTTAGATCGGAATTTAATTTAATTTCAAGATCGCAAGCATTGTTTGAAGAAAAATATATCACAGTGTCGTCAGCGTATAAGGAAATTTCACAATGGTTGATACAATAAGGCAAATCATTAACAAAAATAAGAAATAGTAGTGGACCCAAAACACTACCTTGAGGAACTCCGACAGGAACGTGGTTGAAGGAGGAAACAGTGTTAGCCAGGGCGGTAAGTTGATTTCTATTGCTTAGGTATGACTTGAACCAGTTGACAGAATCATTGGAGAGACCAGATGAGGCAAGCTTTTCAAATAAAAGAGAATGGTCGACAGTATCAAAGGCTTTAGCCAGGTCAAGAAAAACAGCTCCGGTTACTAAAGCTTTGTCCATGTTAGCCAAAATTGTGTCCGTGAAATGTGCGAGCGCAATCTCAGTGGAAAGTTTAGGTCTGAAACCAAACTGTCGTGGTGTTAGTATTTTATTGTCAATAAGGTAGCGGTAAACTTGAGAGTGAACTGCTTTCTCGAGAACTTTACTGATTGTTGGGAGTATCGTGATTGGTCTGTAATTGCTAGCATTGGATTGGTCTCCAGATTTAAAAAGCGCTGTTACTTTAATTGCCAGACCTCCAGGTTGATGTAAATGTTGAGGAAGTGAGTGAACGATTGAAAAGTTTGGTTAGGGTGGGAGTTACAACACTGGAAGAATCTTTAAGTAACCTAGCGCTGATTTTGTCGAGTCCTGCAGCTTTGTTGGTTTTAAGATTGTTCAGAGCACCATACACATAACTTTCTTCAATTGGCTGGAAAACAAATTCATTTTCCCTAAACTAACTAGGTTGCTTGATAGAAATCCGATTTGGATACAAATTTCTTATCTTAGGTGCCAATTTCGATCCTATGCTTGAGAAATGGTCGTTTAATGACTCAGCTATAGACTTTGGGTCGTTATGAGAGACGCCGTTAGCTTCAATACAAGATGGCGAGCAGTGAGATTTTCGGGACGACATGTCATTTAACGTTTTCCATAAAGCACTAGTGTTTCCTTTATTCGTATTGATCAGGTTCGGGTAGTATTCAGCTTTGCATTTCTTAACATTTATATTGACATAAGATTTAATCTTCTTGTACATCATCCAATGAAAGGGCGAATTTGATTTAACGGCTTTGCGATGGTGGTAGTCGCGATCTTGCATTGCGTTGCTTAAATAAGTAGTAAGCCATGGGGTTTGGATTCCTTTTGTTCTCAATTTCTTAATTGGAGCATGAAGATTGGCAACATTTGTGAACAGTTCATTCCATTTTCATACAGCGACATTAATGTCTCGTTCTTAGTCAATAACGTCAAAATTAACGTGCACAAAATCGGCGAGGAAAGATGGCTTTGAATAAGTCTTGTAGGATCTGTATTCTATGACTCTTCCTGGTGCCCTACGTACACCCGCTTTAACAACAAAGTAGATAAGAGAATGGTCACTTAAGTTTACGTGTAGGACTCCGGAGGAAACTATTCGATGATTATTGTTAGCGAATAGGAGATCAATCAATGTACTTGAGTTCTCAGTTATTCTCGTTGGTTTATCAATAAGTTGTTCAAGATTGTACATGCTGATAAAGCTTCGAAGTTTTCGCTTAAGAGCTCGGGAAGTATCATTTTTTGTTGCTAAAAAGTTCACATTAAAGTCATCAAGTAGTATTACTTCAGCTTCTAACGAAATAGATGACAATGCAGTATCAAGTTCTTCAGTAAGTGACTCTAACAATTGATCAAGGGTTTTATAGATTGTGAATACAAAAAGGCTTTTGCATTTTGGACGAGTAATTTCAATAACAGTGGATTCGATATTGCTACTCAGAAGGTCTGTCCGTATTTTGTAGGGGATGCCATCTCTCACAAATGCCAACGTTCCACCACCAGATCTTCCATTCCGATCATTTCTGGAAAACGTATAGCCAGAAATAGAGATTTCACCATCCGTTATATCAGAGTTTAGCCAGGTTTCAGAGATCGTAAAATATCAAAAGGTTTTTCATTAATTAAGTAGAAGCTTTAATGAATCTATTTTATTGTAGATACTTCTGATATTGAGGTGTGCAACTTTAAGACCCCGAGATTGAAGAAAACCACTTGCTTGATGACTATTAGTAATCGACGCAGGCCCAGGGTTAGATTCTACATCACCAGACATAGAAATAACTAGAACTGCGAGAATTGCGTACAGCAGTGAACGGCACCCAAAGAAAACCTTTGATGAATTCGGTAATGATCTTCGTATTTCCCTTTTTCGTCGACAACCGTATTTAACTAGACTCATGATATGGGTTGTTGCGATTTCCTTGAATATGTAGAAAATAGCATGTTGTTGTACAAAGTTAGAACAATTCTTTGGGACATAGCAATTCTTTGGGACATAAAGACCACATAAGGTAATATAGATATAGAGAAATAACCAGAGGTAAAGGTTTCTACAGCAAAACTTCATCAAATCTATCAACATCATGATGGAGAAAGTACGATTTAAATGTTCTGTTGATTAGATTATTTAGCAGACGGCGGTCGATAAGTGCGATGGACACTTGAGGGAATTTGTAATTAATACGGAAAATACTTGAGATTATATTTCGCTGCAATGTCAGAGAAAACCACGCCAATGAAAGAAAAATGAATCAATAGTATAGATTGGCCGATAGATGGCAAACAGTTTAACATCAGCAGAGTTGATTAACTTGTAAGCCACCACAATCAAATAAAGTCCTTTAATTGTTTACTGTTCCAGAACTTGAAATAATAAAAGTTATAAAGCCACGAAGTCACGCGCAAAATTCAAATTTACTGTTGCTACGAAGCGTTAGTACTGTCAAAACAAATCCCAACGGTCAAGACACAAAATATTGAAAATAATTGCGAGAACACAGTATATTTCGGGAATAAATAACTTGTATATTATGAAGCAATACCAAGGACCAAGGCAAAGCACTGTAACAATTGATTATGTTGATATTTAAATAAGCAATCAGAAGAATGCGATGTCTACAAATTATGAGACTCTTCGTATATCAGGCGGTCAAATATATAACCTGATATTATAACCACTGGAAGATACCAAACGATCCAAAAATTGTCAGTTGATGATCACAATATTCTTATCTTTGGAAATTTACGAAATAAATGGAAAAATATATCTAAACTAGATATAATTTTTCCCAATAAATTGCCACCGGTTGCCACCACGTCTGGTCACGTTGGCTCAACAATGATTTAACCTTCGAGCCAACTCAAGCAGAGAGGGTGACTACAATCAGTTTCAAAAGTCTTGGGACAGTTGCCACAAAACCTTTGAATTTCAACAAACGACAATCCCCCCGCCCCCTGTTCAATGTTGTGTCCCATTTCTCGTCGGGTTTGATGTGTTTTGGTTTAAACAACATTGATTGGGGTGGGGGGAGGGGGAGGGGAGCGGTATTGTGTGTAAAAAAAACTATAATTATCCACTTACAAGCTAAAACTACATGTGTCCCAACAACTTCTGAAAGTGATTGTCTGGGCCCCATATGCCATAACATCATTGTGCATCTCAAAAGTACAGGGAATAGAATGCTCTGCGAACGAAGTATTTCAGCTCCATTTCGTTCACAGAATATCTAATGACATTATAGAACAATTAAGTTTCATTAAAATTCTCAAAGTTAATAATTAACAGAATATGAATATAATTTGTTATGTCATATTGCATTCTTAATCACAAAGGTTTTATACGTTGTTTGTTTCTACAAATTTCGGCAGAGCACAAGTAGGTTATTTGAGAGGTTATAGTCTGTCAATAAAGATAGGTATCGCAAATGTTATACGCTAGATATGTCACACATACTGTTAATTTATAGCATAGTAATATAACATCCGGTTACTTTCGCATGTGGGTAAGGGCTGAGTCAACTGCTAATTCGGGTTCTCCGAAGGTAAAGAACGTTTGATTTTTATCACCAATAGTGAATGTGACATTTCACATCTTTCTAGAGCAGAATTTGCAGATATAATTGTCGACGCATGGGTACGAAGGAGCACTCAGTGGGTGGGAATTTCGGAGGCTAATGGAAAGGGCGGTATCATATAGTATATATAGTCACTTCCACATGGCTAAAAAATTGTCCGCAAGATCAAGTTGGCGAGCTATCAGGAAGCTCGAGAAGAGTAAATTCGGCATTTAATTGAACTCAGTCAGACAATCCCAAAAAATTACTATTCAGCGTATTCGTACGTGGTAAAAAATGACCCGGACTTCGTGATTTCTCCAGGGCTTATAGACCTCCCTGATGCTGACGCGTTAGCATGTACTAGCGCGCGCGACCCGCCGAAGCAACAAAGTTGCACAGGCTTCCAAAAATATGTAACGAAAGGGACTCGCTGTCAGTACGGCGTTGTACGCATTATACAACACAAAGTTAGTGTTATACGCTAATTATGCTAATAAGCGTTTCCGGTCCAGACGAATGCAATGAAACTAACATCGGTTGTCACTTCGATTGTCACTATAGAAATATGAAATAATGGGCAACTAGGCAGCTTTTAAATCAGAACAAGGCTAAGAATAATTTGTTGAGAATGTCTAACAATGTATTTGCTGTTAATGAAAGGGTTTGAAATTGATTAAGCCAAATTTTGGATCGATTGACACTTTTTTACATGAATAAATCTGATATATCATAGTGATATTTCTAGAGTTGAGTGTCAATCGATACATTTTATACAATTTATATACTTTGTGATTAAGTAGAAACCGTAATATATCAATACGTGCTACCTAAACACTTTTGCTTAGTACTTAATATTCTGAAAATTATTATCCCGCGACAATTGAAAGTTATATCAATGAAAGTGCTATGTGTTTCAAAGTGACAACCGAGTGACAATCGAGCACGTGTTCAAGCCGTTTTATATTACATACATATTTTCATGTCAAATATGCACAATCTTTAAGTGGTTTTCGATAACTTACCCTTGCATTTTATTCAGCCATAACCTAGGTCGATAATTAACCAGATAGATGTGTTCTATCCCTTGCATATAGAGCAGGTTTAATCTCTCAGCATACGTCCCTCCCCACATATCACATCTGTTTATAAGCTCATTTATAATATACTGTTCAGTCTGTTGGATTATGTTACATTTCAAATATATTGACCACAACAAGCACAGTATAAAAGCATTATATATGCCAGTGCAATTCAGTAAATATGTTATACTAAATGCTATACGATTTTCGCAAAACTGATATTCTAAAACACTCGGTAATTCAAAGAGGTTAAATATGCTTTTCATTGCCTTTCAGACAATCAGTTTCAAAAGTCTTGGGACAGATGCCACAAAACCTTTGAATTTCAACAAACGACAATCCCCCCGCCCCCTGTTCAATGTTGTGTCCCATTTCTCGTCGGGTTTGATGTGTTTTGGTTTAAACAACATTGATTGGGGTGGGGGGAGGGGGAGGGGGGCGGTATTGTGTGTAAAAAAACTATAATTATCCACTTACAAGCTAAAACTACATGTGTCCCAACAACTTCTGAAAGTGATTGTAGCGAATTAGAATGCATTAAAATGTAATTGTCGCGAACTGTTAATAAGAACAGACCGAAACGGCCAAATTAATAATTATAGGTCCGCATTAGTAGCCCGAATTTCTTAAATATACAATAGAATGAATACCTATTTTAACTGAAATTATCAACAAATTAACAAAGTAATATATGTTTTGTGAAGTACAACACGGAAGTGTTTGTGCAATTTGAAAACATTCAGCTCAAATTTCAGTACTTAATAATTGTTCGCACCTGATCAAAACATTATCACGTACGAAAGTTAGATTATTTACAGTGTTCAGAAGCAAGAAATAAGCATCACCAATGCTTATTTTAAATCAATCACCAGCGATTCGTCCTCGTCACGATTGAATCCTCGCAGGCATTTCGAAATTATCATGGAATGAAATTCGAATGTGAGCATATAATATGGCCTTGTTTATGATATGAGTAACCGTCACAGTGTTTCGGCAAGAAAGCGGTCGTTCGCTGGCCGAGTAAAACGTGATATTAGTTAAGAGTATTAGTATACTAAGTCTGTTTCAATCTTACCTGATTTGACATCATTTATAGCAAACGATATTATGATAAGCCATGCCGTATATACCCATGCCAGGCTTTCTTTCCTCATCGTGTCTGTTATCAGCTGACTAGAAAACACTTGCTTTTAGTTCGATACTTTAATAGGTCTTCTGAATTTTCAGTACTTTAGCGAAGACTTTCGTTTCATCGAACAACGTTCACAGTGAGCGTAGGCGAGCTGTTATTACGAATTATGAATATCAAATAATAAAGACGTTTCCCTTTCACTGTCAGCGGTATGAGACAGGAATGCTGCATTTATAAGTCACTTGAGTACACAAAGGAAGCAACGTGAAAATATAATGAGACGTTAAAACTAAAAAGACCAAACTACTTCCGCAAATATCCTCTAACACTGTAAAGTCCCAATATTAACCAATAATATTTTGATTTTATCCTTTTTCCACTCTTTCGCCTTCCCACGCTTGATATATGCGACATGACCGAATTCTGTGAATACGTGACGGGCCCGACCCGCCTTCAGAAGGGCTAGACTGCCGTACTTGAAATTGTGTTTGACATTTCGAAACCCCGTACGTTGACTGACGTTGACACACTGCAGAACCAAAAGAAACTAATTCCTGTGGATGCCTATCATTTTGTGACATGGCTTGGAAATTACAGAAATTATTTTTAGCCAAAAGTATATTAGTAAACAAAACTAGAAAGTCTTTAAAATACAAAATTTTTCAGAATGCAAGAAAGACTTTGAACTCGGGGAACGGCTACGCCTCGTACCTGTCGTATTCTCCTAACATTCTCCTCGTGCCAATTGTCACATCATAAACGCAGGCGTCTCTCTCGTTTTCTATAGCCGTTCTAAATCAATCATTTGGTATTAACTGTCGTCAAAGAGTGTCTTCTTTTTAATGCAGCGCTGCGTCAATCAGTTTTTCATTGAGGAACTTGATTTGGAATTCGGCTCGAAAAGTTCAAGCAAATCTGAAAAGCTCAAACGCTTCCAAGGGGCCAGGTCGGACCTACTACAACAATTATGACTATAAAAGATAAATATAAACTATAGAAATTATATTGCTAAAGAACGAATCATAAACACCGATCACATTTGTTCCAGAAAAACAATCATAAAACGTGCTCACTTGCGTAGGTACTTCAGTACTTGGGGGTGGAAACGGAACTTTTAAGTTTTGCGTATAACCAAGTTTTTTAACAAAACAGCAATATTCCGTATGCCCTCATTCATCACAGCATAGAAAATCCAGGAGACATATATGGCTTCTGGATTGTTTATGATCAGAGCAATCGTCTGTACCACAGAGCCCGTACGAGCCGGCATCGAATACACTCAAAGAGCGGCTGCGAGGGAACAGCATTGAATAGCGCCGAAATGTAAACAATCGATGATATTCCATATAGTATATGCTTCAAAAATCTTTATTCAATATTTAGCATACACTGAGCCCCTATTTCGCATTCCGATTTTTATCTTTATTTTAATCAAATTGTTTCAGGATTAAATTAATAAAGTCAAAACATAGATGTCATAGATTGCAATCAGGGAGACCGGAACGATAAAAAGGCAAAGGGGGGCAGACGGACACCAAAGAGCAGCTTTATAGATCGAAAGTTCGAAATTTACCTGATAATTTTTTTTTTACATGAAATTTGTTTTCGGCGACTTCTCCCCATACCAAAATTTTTCATAAAGTAAAAAAATTTTCCGGACATCAGCAATTTTCTCGATTTATCCCAAAAAGTTTTCTAAAACCCAAAAATTTTCTAAAATTTTTGTAAATTAAACTCATTCTTTTCCAAATTCACACTTATTTTTGTAAATTAACTTTCTCTGGGCCTATAAATTACCTGAATCTCATGATTTTGCCCGAAAAAGCATCACTGGAAATGTGATTTATCAGATAGTATTTTACAACTAAAACGGCACTTCTGCCCCCCCCCCCCTTGCCCCCCTAGCAAAAGGCAAGAGGGGCAGCTGACCTTCCTGCCCCCCAGTTCCGGCGTTCCTGATTGCAAGCGTAGAACAATCCCACATCTTGTTGTATTCGGTAGGTTAGGTTGATAATTAAAGCTGGTAAGTATTTTTTTCAAGAAATGATAAAACAGAAAGCAAGGTTATAATATTAGAGCTCACAGCTTTAATAGCAAACACAATGCGGCGTCGACGATCACGTGAAAATGGCGTGACATGTGGAATTTTCACTTCCGGTTAATCTAGGATGTCGTCGTGTTGTGTTCAGGAGTTAGGACGGCATTAGAATCGATTTTTTTGTCAATACGGATGTCACTCGAAAATTGATATAACTAATTTTGACTTCGATTACCACAAACTGAGACACAAGGGCCGCGGAACGGGGGGGGGGCAATCGAGGCATGTGTCCCTCCCCACTTTTTGTAAAAGTTAAAACGTGCCCTTTTTCTGGGCTAAACTGCCCCATTTGATGCGGAACGAAAAAAGTATTTCTTGAATGAACGCAATTTTTGCTGGAAAGAAAGTGCCCTTTTTGTAGTAGGAACTCTCTGCAAAGGTTATTTCCGACGTTATAGAGATTCAATAGTTTCAAAAATTTTCGTTCTGCTCGTAAACGACATAAAATCGTTTGATTTGGTCATATTCAAAAGTGCCCTTTTTGGCCAATACCCCTCCACTTTCGTAATACTTCCGCGGCTTCTGCTGAAACAAACACGGTTTTTCCAGTCCCCATCGGCAATCCGACGTACGTGTTGACAAAAACGTCGTTTGCTTTTAATTTTAACTTCCCTCTTGACATCTCAAGGACGTGACATTTCCCAGATCATCGCGCTTGTATGTACAGGAGCTCTGCAGCTGTCTTTAATTTTATATTAATGTATGAAAAGCCTTTGAGTATTAAATGCACAAAAAAGGGAAAAAAGTTTGCCAATTTGATATTTTAACTATACTCGATTCGCTACATATATAGCAAATATCGATCGGAAGCGAACAAGGGGGACTAAGCTTCCCTTTCAATAATAGTAGAACAAAAATTTACCTTAAACAGATAATGTGAGTTAATCCATAATTGATTACGCTGGTCAATGACGCAATTTTCGTCTTTGAAAATTGCTAGGGAGTTTGCCAATTTGCTGAAAAAAGTCTTTCAATTTTTTTGTATTTTAGACTACGAAATTTCTTATTTAGTATTTAGCTTACCCGGACATGTTATAACTTTAGTATTTACTCATAAACTTACTGGCCATATTCT
>CACRXK020003765.1:0-28297 GCA_902702795.2 Paramuricea clavata | reverse complement strand
GGGGGGGGGGGGGGGGGGTGTAACATATCCCAATAATTCAAACGTTGGTCAAAGTTGGTCAAAATGGAACTGATACGTGCCCAAAGTTGGTCAAAATGGAACTGATATTTGCTTAAAATTGAAGGTAAAACTCGGAAAAATTTGGTGAAAGTTTGGGAATTAAGATGATCGAAGTTGTTATAAGTTATGAAACGGTTCGCACTTTTAACAATTTTAAAGCGGTCAAAATCCTAGGAAAAGTTGGTCAAAACATGACCCCCCCCCCCAATGTCCAATGTTGATGGCTTCGCGACGTCCCTGCCAGTAAAAGACATGTTCTTTGAAGTTGTATCTGATCTAGTTAAAATATTTAACTAAAAAGTTCTAAGTTAAAATATATACTGAATTTTCGGCTGCTAGCAGCAACCTTCTTCAGAGTTCTATACTGAGGGGCTGATTACATGAACCGGGCCAGCCCGGTTAACCGGGCTGAAAAATGTCACTAAAATCTTCCTTGGGCTGCAAAATGAGTTTTGAGTCAGGTTTAGGATGATTTTGCATCTATACTAAACCAATTATTTATCGCAAATTTATTTTACGCAAGTTTTAAAACCACAGTAAGGTCCTAAACAAACGAGTCAGCCCGGTTAACCGGGCCAGCCCGGCACCATGTAATCAGCCCCTGAGGCGGAGCTGACAGAACATCATATAGTGTCATTATCGTTGCATGCTGCACTAATTGCATGGAAATTGATGGAAATAATTTATGTTCATTTGTTGATCTTTTGTCCAACACTGAGTGCAGAGATTCAAGGAAGAGCCTCTTGTGTGTATTTTGCACTCTCTTCTTTATGATCTTAGCATTCTCCATAGAAGTCTCGTGTCCTGTAGTTTCTGCATGATCTTTAATTGCGGACTAAAGATCTAGCACTCAACGGTTACTCAAGTAAATTTATTCAACAGACCTCTCAACCCACTGAAACACCTAATAGACTAAACAATAATCCCTTAGGTTTTACATGCATCTCCTACAGAAGAGGCGTATCCGAACAAACTAAACGAGTATTATGTAATGCCGGTGTACGAACAGCATACAAGCCTATGCCAAGTCTGGGTGGCATATTTGAATAAGCGAAAGACAAACAAGCAGACTCTGAAATAAAGGGTATTGTCTATAAGTTTGAATGCCCAGATTGTCCATTCACTTATTTTGGTGAGAGTAAAAGATCGTGGAAATCACGGTGGGCTGAGCACAAGCCAGGTGTACGACCAGAAATAAAGTCTGCAATTAAAGATCTTGCAGAAACTACAGGACACGAGACTTCTATAGAGAATGCTAAAGCCCGCCGCACACAAGCGCACTTGTGGCGTGTACTTGTTAGGGCCTGTTTACATGGAGGTAGGGTGACCCTATCAGGAGGGTTACCCTAGCAAGCGGGTCAGAAAATAGCGAGCGTTTACATGAGGTAGGGTGACCCTACTGCTAGGGCTATGTTGCCCGATAGGGTAACCCTACCTATGCGTGGTCGCTAAGCGGTCTGTATTAGATAAATGGCGTCTAAACGCAAAGTTTTAGCGGCAAGTTGTGTAATGCTATTTATTGGGCCTTTGCTTGCTGCATTTCAATGTTGTGGTCCGTTATTTCCGAGGTTATTTCAATATCGTGGTCTGTTATTTCAATGTTGTGGTCTATTACTCGCATTGCGTAAATAAGCGTAATGTATTCCTTGATATAGTCCAACACAACAGTTTTTCGACATGTTCGGCTGACCAAGAGCATTTACTTTGTTTTTTTGACGTCGATGAGGATGCGCCGGAATTTTGCTTCCTTTTCGCCGTCTTTGACGATTTGTTATCGAAACTACATCATTCGCAGCGTTCTCGTCCAAAGTCAAAGCTTCGTTCTATGCCTCTGCTTCCTTATTTGTAAATTGCTTATCCTTTTTATTTTCTGGTGTCGTTTAAAATACTCGCCAGGCTGATATGTTCATATGTATAATCTAGCGACGCCATCCTTGTTTGTCTGTCACAGTAGGACGTATAAAACATGACCCGCTTGCTAGGGTAACCCTACCCGACGCGTTTACATGGCTTATGTAAACAAAAAGATAGCCCTGCTGCTAGGGTCACCCTATCTGTTTGATAGGGTAACCCTACCCCTAGGGTAACCCTAGCGTGCATGTAAACGCTTCCTATAAAACATATTGAAGTAGGGTAACCCGCTTGCTAGGGTAACCCTTCTGCTAGGGTCACCCTACCTCCATGTAAACAGGCCCTTATTCGTGACAAGTTGGATCGACAAAATTTCTTCGTGTGTGGGCAACATTTACGGCATTTTCGTCATTCGTGACATGTAAACCAAATATCAAACGTGTTTGATATTTTTCGTCATTCGTGACAAAAAAATTCTCGTGTGCTGCGAGCAAACGACAAGCGCGCCTGAATAGGAATATTTGCCCATGCGTGCAACTTGCTGAATTAAAAGAAACATGGCGGATCAAAATCACGAGCTCGTGTCTTGTTTTTAATTCTGCAAGTTGCACGCATGCGCAAATTTTCCTATTCAGGCGCGCTTGTCGTTTGCTCGCCGCACACGAGAATTTGTTTGTCACGAATGACGAAAAATATGAAACATGTTTGATATTTGGTTTACATCTTACGAATGACGAAAATTCCGTAAATGTTGCCCGCACACGAGGAAATTTTGTCGATCCAACTTGTCACGAATAACAAGTACGCGTGACAAGTGCGCTCGTGTGCGGCGGGCTTTAGATCATAGAGAAGAGAGTGCAAAATACACACAAGAGGCTCTTCCTTGAATCTCTGCACTCAGCGTTGGACAAAAATCAACAAATGAACTTAAATTATTTCCATCAATTTACATGCCATTAGTGCAGTCATGCAACGATAATGACATTATATCATGCTCTGTCGGCTCCGCCTCAGTATAGAACTCTGAAGAAAGTTGCAGCTAGCAGCCGAAAATTCAGGACATATTTTAACTTAGAACTTTTTTAAATATTTTAACTAGACCAGAGACAACTTCAAAGAACATGTCTCTTACTGGTCGCCTCAACAGTGTATATATATATATATATATATATATATATATATATATATATATATATATATATATATATATATATATATATATATATATATATATATATATATATATATAAATTAAGGTACAACAAATCAACAAAATCCACTAGGCATCTTTATTACTAAATAGATTCGTACCACAGTATGTGGCACTCTTCAGATAAATTGACCTAATGACTATAGACTAAAACTTACAAGGTTATATGTACAAGTGGATGAGACATGAAACTTAATCCTATTTACAAAGCACGCGATTTAATAAACATGTTATATGATAAGCTGACAGGACGCGGAAAGATTAACACACCGCGCTATGTTTAAATGTCTAGCTTTTAAATGTTACTTAAAAGGAATTTTTTATTATGCCTACATGCTGATACTAACTCATTACGTTTGTTTAAAGTGGCCATTTTAGGCTGACAAATAATAAAGTATTTCTCCCATAAACACAAATTACATCTATTTGAAGCACAGTTATAAGGCTTAGCTCGTTTTAATAGTTTCCATTTGATTGTATAACGGATGTTTCGATTTTTCAATTCCCGCACATATTTGCTAAGTTCAGTAGCGTTCCGTTTGTCAAAAGAGCTAAATGATGCTTTATGGTTCGCAAGTCTTGTTTTGAACGAGTTTTCAGTAAGGCCGACATATGTTTGGGGAGGTCTATTGGTAGTTTTGTCCTTAGTAGTGACTGTGGCTTGATATACAACCGATTCGGTGATACATTTATTAGACAGTGGGCACAGTTCTGTGCTCCACCCACTACGTCATCAGTATATCATATCATACCAATTACACGCTTGTAATGTATTTAAAGAATGTGGTATCTAGTGGAATTAATGTGGAATTAGTTTCACCCTAACAACACATAGCAATCGGTGTGCTTTAATATAGCTTAAATTTATTAACCTTATCCGAGTTTAGTACCTTAAAAACCTGGCATTAAAATATAGGAATCGCTTGACAATTATATATCATGACCTCTAACTTCCATGTGTTTATATAACTCTAGACAGCAACATATTCTCTCCCAGACCCCATATGGCAGAACGGGATTTAAATATTAGTTTAATTGATTGAAATTTTGCTTGTAATCCATGAATGACTGTTAATGACTTTGGCGTTATACGTTTAGAGAGCAGCAAACGACAAAACTTCGAAATAGCTTGCATATCATCTGTAATAACTCTCTGTGTGTTAGTATTTTTTTCCTATCTCAAGCTCGCTGGGTGAAATAAAAAATTGTATATATTCAAACGGGGTGGGCGAGTTAATCACTTTTTATATTGACCATAACAACTTCGTTGACAACGATTTTAACTTGGGCTTAGCAACTGCTTATTTCTGTCTAAAAAAAATCATATGTATATGTCTAGATTTTTATTATTCCTTGTTTAACAGTCATAAACATGGTGAATACATCCCCAGGTAAGACCAAGGATGGTGTTAAAATAGTGGACACTCTAAGATAGTCTAAGAAAACCTTGTAATACGATGAATTCAAGTACACCTTTTATACTTTATTTTTATTGTCTTTATGATTTTGGGGAATTTTAAATAAACTGAGATATTCTCGGTCCATGTACCACATTCTTTAAATACATTACAAGCGTGTAATTGGTATGATATGATATACTGATGACGTAGTGGGTGGAGCTCTGGTGCTCCACCCGCTCCACCCGACGCAGAACCCCTATTTTGTATACTACTTATATATATATATGACCGGCCCGCACTGAATGGCTCCCCAGCCAATCAGATTGCTTCATTCTGACTGATAAACTGATAAATATATACCGGGTGTCCCCAAAAAACTTGCGCTATTTGATTTAATGTAACATAAAAACTATAAAAGCTATTGCACTCAAATAAGTTATATTGTATTCAGAAAGGGCTAACTTAGATTTTGATATATAACATTTGAATATCCGTCCATTATTTACTGAGCTGTCGATGTTTTAAATCCGGAATCAGCTTATTTGACAATGTTAAAAATTTGCATAAAATTGCCAATCAAATATTATTTGGTTAACTACTTGATTATATAGTTTTATTGTGGCCAAAAGAACGACTGAAAAACATAATTGTTGGATAAACATTTATTCATTCACCATAGAAAGTATGTCCTTTTTCACGTATACAATGTCTTGCACGGGAAACCATAAAACTCAAACTCTTTGATCGTTTGTTAATTGAAGCATGTTAGTCGAAAGGCGAACGACGACCAGCTTTATAATACGAACTCTCAAAGGACGTCAAATATGCTTTCGAACGTTTTTAAATGTTTCATGCTTATTTCGCTTCCCAAGAGACACACAAGGTTGACTTATACTAGGACATTACCCGAAATTAAAGTTGAGTTGAAATACTGAAATGGCAATTTGTTTTCATATATATTTGATCAGCCATGTTTCTCGAATTTTTAACTCATTTTTAAAGCGTGCGCCACAGTCTAACGTTTGTATCTCACGTAATATTACATATAATTTTTAGCGCTGTCTATCAAAATCTAAGTTAGCCTTTCCTCAATACAGTAAAACTTATTTGAATGTAATAGCTTTTATAGTTTTTACCTTACATGAAATCAAACAACGAAAGTTTTTTTGGGACACCCAGTATATGTGAAACCTATAGTAAAGTCGGAAACCTTGAATCCGGTGGTGCAAAATTAATCCCGTGCTTTTTTTCGGCTTCGCTTTTCAACTTTGACGCGTTTTCAGTGTCGCTTTTAAACGGTGGATTTTACCCGGTCCGACAAAAAAGTCGGACCTATAAAAAAATTGTTTTACTACATATAATGAAAAGAATTACAGAATTATTTAACAGGCACATTCATATACTACCAAAAGTCCGCCAATTGTTGTGGGAGATGAACATTAGAATGCGCGCGCACTAAAGGAAACGTTTACTCACTCTCTTCTGGATTAATGTTTGAATAATTTTTTCTTTAAGCATCAACTTCTTATTAAAAGCACTCAAACTTTCATATGACATTTTAATTGGTTTTCCGAAATACATTTATAAATATTTAATACGAAACATTTAAGGGAAGACTTATAGATATCCTTCGATATAACACAAAAAATGTTATTTGTGTTATATTAAAGCATTTAGGAGGTCTGCAAAAACCCACTATATTACAGCCATTGACAGGTGAACACTACCGACACAGAACGGCAAACACCGATGATAATGCGAGGGTGGATTTGAATGCAAAAGGATTCTGGAGAAGGGACAAACTGCATTTTTTATTCATTTTATGTTACCAAGCGAGCACATGCGTGCATACGCGCCTTTGCCACTTTTGAGAAATTTGTCAGTTTTCTGACATTAATTTTCAATTCAGACCTGTGAAAAACTGTGATTAATCTTTATTTCTTCTATATCTTTAATATTTAATCCTACTTAAAGAGCTCATTGCAAAATAAGAGCTCAGAAAGTATAAATTTTCAAGATGTTTATTTATATTTTAAGATTTTGAGTTTTGGTGCACGCGGGTTCGTATCTGTGCCGATCAATCTGCACACCTGGGCGATTAATGTTCAATCGGCACGATTTTTAACCAATCAGAATCGAGTACTAATTTGACTAAAATAATATTAATTAAACTATTTTTATTTCATACAATGATTTCTTTCAGTATGTTAAATCATTGTCGTGATTTAAAAAAAATTATGTCATGCCAAAATTTTTCAGGGAGGGTCACATGAGAATGACAGATTTTTGAATAATTAAAGACGTCTTCTACACGAAGATGTAACCGCAGTTCATACAGATGCGAAAGAATGTCGGTTGGCTGTTAAAGTTATTGACACTACAGATCAAGCAGGAAAAGTGAAGGAAATCTGATATTCAATGTGCGGGAGTGATTACTTTCTTCATTTTAGTCAAAGGTGGACATCCCTTTGGTTCTACTATAGGTATATATGAACGTATATGGCAAATCTTGTAGCTGGAAATCCACTGTTAACTTGGACACCCTTTGGGATCTTAATGCTCGACAGTTTATTTCGTCGTTGATAAGGCATAAGGTTCACGATAGACCATATACTCACGAAGCATTGTTACACCCTTTTATGGATATTACACATTATAGGGGTAATCTGTAGGCCTCGATTTGACAACGCGTCCCGACTTTTCGGTTTTTCGAAGTTAATAAAGCAGCCATTAAAAGGAAATTGTAAAAGATTTGTTAACCAAATAACTTAAAATGTTATAGTGCTTCTAACTATTTGGAAAACGTAAACTTGGATTAAAGTTATCGGTCCGTGAAAATAGAAAAATTTGGCCGCCTTGAGGAATCGCGTCCGATACGTGAGTCAGGTAATTAACGTGTCAAATTTGATCGCGTTCCCGGCGCAATAAGTGGCGACATTGAAATAATTTTCTCTTCTAGTAAGAAGGTAGAAAAGCCGGAGTTGTCCAAATTGAAGCTAAATTCTTTAGCACTCTAGTTTGATCAATGTAAATGTGGTCAGATCGTAATCAAGATTCTAATATGCATTCAGTAAAAGTGTACAAATTTGTAACATTTTGGCGTTAACTACAGTAATTTGATTTTGCCATCCGCCAGTAGTGTGTAAACTTGGAGATATATCTTCTACTAGTTCAGCGCACTGGATTAGTCGCCCACAATATATTTTTCACTAGTCAAATAAAACGATTTGCGTTGGGTCGTTGACTAAAAATAATCAGCTGCAAGAAAGGATGATTAGTACACCGCCACTTACTTATTAGCTAGAATACAAGCACGCAGTAACCGGTAACCCCCTCCCTTTTCTTAAAGAACAGTGAAGTACAGAAATTACACATGAAGTATCTGATCATTGAAAACATTAAATAGTAGTTGCTGGGCATGATATAAGTTAAGGAAATACTATAAAAAGGATAATTTTTTTAACAGATGAATCGTTGATTTTCAAGGTCTAGAATGTACTTTTATGTTATAATTCGGCTTTCAATACGCTAAAAATTAATGTAAACGTTGGCGAAACATATAGCCGTGAGGATGCTGAAAAACTCCAAATCTTTACCTTTTTTAGTTATATCAGTTGTCAAACCACATTTGCTGTATGTAAAATACCATTATAAAAGCACATAAAATCACAATGCGCTGGATTAATTGTCTCATTTCAACAATTACAATCATTGCAATTTCATAAAAACGTATTATTATTTATCACGTGCACATCCTTGTGCCTTTATCAGGGTGACATAAAAACCATATGTCACTGATATCGGTTTTTCTCACAGCTATCGCTTTTTGCCCCGCTATATTTGTCGCTGTCCGATCGGACTAAAAACAAAAACGACTGGTTCTAGGTTGGTGGTATAATAATCGATTTTGACTGCTATAACGAAGGAAAGAAAAATGATAATACAAAAGGAAAACAGAAAGTCACCTGCGGCTAATCAAACTATTTTTAAAAGAGGTACTTGTGTCCGATTAATGCGACGATAATTAATTGACGTCGAAGACAAATTATTCTTTCTTTGTTTTTTTTGTTATATACGTTCTATCTGTTAACTGAATATCTACAGTATTTGCATAAATTCACGTTTTTTTTAAATATTAGAAAAATGTTGAATATTACTGTTCTATTTAATATTTTGTATTTTGATGTGTTAATAAATGTTGAACAAGTTTTATATTTAAATGACTATTTTGCATTTAATTTTGTATTCTGACCCTGATAAAGGCATAAGTAGCTATATAAGAAATAGGTTATCTGGCATGCACATAATCGGGGCGAGGTGATATCAGATTTATCGGTTTCAGGATGATATCGTAAATGTCCCTCGTTCGTTGCGCTCACTCGTCGTCACATTTATGATATCGTTCCTCATATGATACTCCAATATTTATTGAGTTAAGAATGATTTAAAAATTTCGAACGAAATAAATCGACAACGCAAAGCAAATACGGAATGGAATCATACCACTGAATTGTTAACACAATTACACTTACCAAAACATAGCCAAAAGAACAATTAAATTATTAAAACATTAACTTAATTCATCTTCAACAAAATTCGTGTCGTTTTTCAAACGTTGTTTCACTATTGGCAGCCAGTAATTCATAAAACTACAGGCCTGTTTCCAGTTAAAATCGAAACAATTGCAAAATAGCTATACTGTAAAACGGCAAAGTATGCATCTTTGCACAATATAATTATATCTTTTGCGTCTTTAGCAAGAGCTTGTACTCCCCATGCACAAGTTTTGCCCTTCAATATGCTCTCATATAGCCGGTGTAAATAGCCAGCGGAATTAGTACACTCGCCGCAAGAACGCTACAAGAAGACCTTGATAAGAGCAACAGAGAAAAGCGAGAATTGCAAAAGTTAAAAAACGTAGAGAAAATGTATCCATAACACCAAATACAACTATATCATATGAGTCAAAGAACCAGTTCGAAGTTCTCAGCGTTAGTGACCACGAAGAAGAAGTAAACAAATCTGCATCAGATCTGTATCAATCAGAGGCTAGACAACATAAAGACCCGGTATACGATACACAACTACAATATCTAAGGATGAAAAAAACCCTATTGATGTAGGTGGAAAATTTAAAGATGGCAAATGTAAACCTAACATCTTGCTAATTGGTGATTCAATGATTAAAGATATAAATCCACACAAACTTTCAAAAAGCTCAGTTCGTAAGTTAACATATCCTGGTAAGAGAGCAGAAGAAATTGCAAACGAGTTTCAATCGGCCCATGTCCACTCTCCTCCCACAGAAGTAATTATACGCGCTGGTACTAACAACATAATCACCGACTCTAGCAAAGAATGCTTCGATAGTATTCAGCTTCTAAGTTCCAGAAAAAAGAGCACGTTTAAGGAAGCTAGAATCGCGATATCCAGCCTTATAACGAGAGAGGATATTGATGTAACATTAAAGACACAAGAAACGAATGAGTTATTAAAGTATCTATGCTCAAAAGAGGGCTATACCTATATTGAAAATGGGAACATAGATGCGACTTGCCTGAATGGGTCCAAGCTACATCCTAATGCGAAAGGTTCGGCGCTACTGGCTGTTCACTTCATTAAATGTATTAGAGGAGCTAGCTCACGATCAAGTGCTGGGCGTTTTCCGAACGAACTTCGACAATTATAAAGCTGTTAAGGATGATCATGCCCCAGTCGTCAAAGAAGCGAACTCATCGATAAACAATACGATGCCTGACTCTGAAGGTAAAAAAGACTCTTATTTGCATAAAATTAAAAAACTAAGGGGGCTGAAAATAGCAAGTTTAAGTATTAATAGTCTCTTAAGACATGTTGATGAACTTCCACTGATGTTATCCGATTCTGAAATTGACGTTTTTGCTATAAACGAATATAAAATTGATAATTCAGTAAAAGATAGTGAAATAAGTATCCCAGGATATAATATGATTCGAAAAGATCATAATAGATTTGGGGTGGAGTGGTTGTTTATATTCGAGAGATATATTCCTTCTATGAGCGGAAGGATTTAAATTCAGATGATCTTGAAATGATTTGTATTGAGATTTGTAAACCACGAAGTAGGCCATTTCTCATTAGTGCATGATACAGACCGCCCAACTCTGAGATGAAATTATTTGATTTCTTTGAAATATTTCTTAGTAAATGTGATGCTGAAAGTAAGGAGTCGATTGTTATTGGTGACATAAATTGTAATATATTAAGACACCAAAAGACTCCAGTACCAAAAAGTTAATATTTCTGAGCCCATTATATTACTTAGAGCAATTGATCAAGGAGCCAACTAGGGTCACAAGCACATCATCATCTTTAATTGATCTAGTGTTCACCAATCAACCCAATAACATTTCCAATAGTGGTGTTATTGATTTGGGAATGTCAGATCACAGTTTAATCTTTGCAGTGAAAAAAGTGACCATGCCTAAATATAGGCAAACCCGTTCCAAAGTTAGAAATTTCAAAATATTTAATGAAACTTATTTTATTGAGGAACTGTCCAGAATACCTTGGTATTTAGCTACACAGTATATGAACCCGAACGACAATTGGCATGTCTGGAAATCTTTTTATTTGGAAGCTCTTGACAGACATGCACCCTTAATTTATAAAAGCATTAAGCACAATTCTGTTTCCTGGATAAATTCCAATATTAAAAAACTAATAAGATCCAGAGACTATCATAAAAAGAGGGCAAAGAGATATAATTCCCAGGTTCACTGGGATAAATATAAATCGGAGAGAAACAAAGTTAACTCGGAAATGAAAAGGGCCAAAACTGTCTATTATCAAACAAGAATTAAGGAATTTTCCCTAGCTAAAGACATGAAAAAAACATGGTCACTGATAAACACCCTATTGGCCAAAGGTGGGAAATCATCTAACATTGCAGAAATTAATATTAATGGCATAATATATAATGATCTGTAGCTGAACACTTAAACGACTATTTTGTTAATATTGGCCCAACACTCGCTGCTGAATGTGGACGTCTTTCGGATTATGAAGACATGCATTGTAATTCAATTGGTGAAAATTCAAAATTCTATTTCCATACAATTACTGAATCCAATATTCTAAAAAACCTGAAAAATCTGAAAGTATCCAAGGCTACCGGGGCTGATGGAATACCAGCCAAAATGCTGAAATTATCTTGCGATATTATTGCCCCATCCTTGACCTATATATTTAATCTCTCAATTTCTACTGGGATATATGTTGATGATTGGAAAAGAGCTAGGGTAATACCTGTTTATAAAACAGACGATAGAACGAAATGTGAAAACTATCGGCCGATATCTATTCTTCCCATTATCAGCAAATTATTTGAGAAAGAGATATTTGGACAGCTCTATCAATATCTGATAGACAATTCTCTACTTTCACGTTTTCAATCGGGCTTCCGGTCCAAACATTCGACACTGTCCTTATTAATAGAAATGAGTGACAATTGGTTTGAAAATATGGATAATGGAGAAATAACCGGATTAATTTCAGTTGATATTAGGAAAGCCTTTGACTCTATTGATCATACAATCCTATTAAGGAAGATGCAAGACCAGTTTGGTGTTCAAGATTTTGAGCTAAAATGGTTCCAATCCTATTTGACGAAACAAAGCCAAGTTTGTGTTGTCGATAGCCACACATCGTTGGCTAAGGAAATTGTATGCGGAGTTCCAAAGGGATCTATCTTGGGACCCATCATGTTTTTACTATATATATAAATGATTTGCCAGAATGTCTGAAAAACACAACTCCTGGCATGTATGCTAACGATACTCAAATATATGCATCTTCCGCAAGTTTCTCCGAACTGGTAACCAAACTTAATCAGGATTTAGAAAATATAGTCAAATGGCTCTCTCGAAATAATTGAAACTTCACACAAAAAAGACAAAAGCAATGTTTATAGGATCACCGTATAATTTAAAAAACAAAGTTGGTAATGAACAGGTTATGATAAATGATAAACCGGTTACTCGATATTCCTCTTTTCCATGTCTGGGAGTAGAACTAGATGAAAGAATGAGCTGCGAAAACCATATAGACACAATATGTAGGAAAGTTGGCTCCGCTATTGGAATCATCAAAAGAGTAAAGCC
Source organism: Paramuricea clavata (assembly GCA_902702795.2). NCBI lineage: Eukaryota > Metazoa > Cnidaria > Anthozoa > Malacalcyonacea > Plexauridae > Paramuricea > Paramuricea clavata. Next base: position 15,635 of record CACRXK020003765.1, on the reverse strand, counting down.
GTTTGTACCGTCCGAAACACTACAAAATTTATATAATTCTCTCGTTCTGCCATATTTTGACTATTGTTCATCTTTATGGGATAATTGTGGAAGCATGCTCAGAGAGAAATTACAAAAACTACAAAATAGGGCGGCAAGAATTATGACAGGTGCCAATTATGATGTCAGGTCGACAGATTTGCTCCATGCTATGTCATGGAAAAATCTGAACGACAGACATAAAATGAATAAATCGGTCTTGATGTTTAAAATATTAAACAACCACTCAGCTCCGAACTTAAAGGATAAATTTGTAACAAGGGACATAAATCTTAGTACTAATTATAATCTCAGAAATGCTGATATAAATCTTTCAGTTCCTAAACCACGTACTGAATATTTCAAAAAGAGTTTTGGATATAGCGGGGCTGTTCTATGGAATAGTTTACCTACGCAGGCAAAGCAAACAGAATCTTTAAGTAGCTTCAAAAATTTGATAAAATAATGTGTGCTACAGAGTCAGGCATCGAATAGTCTTGGTTTTTTAACTTTTTTATCTACGTATTTGTTATTCTATGTTATTCTATTTCATATTTAATTTGTATTAGTTTTTAGAATGTAATTTGTGTGACGCCCCTCAAGAAAATCATCCATGGGTGATGAGGGAAGCGTGGTTAAATAACGTTTTACTACTACTACTACTACTCACCCCGGGCTTACGCCCGGAACAGCGCTCAGCGCCGTTGCCTCGGAGAAGAGTTCGCTTTGTATGGTAATATTTCCTTTATATATAATTACATTAATTTGCGTACAGTACGTTAATTACATGACACTAATTGCGATTTTCATGTTAATTACTGTGACGTTTACTCTACAAGGTAATTACTAATAATTATTAATAATTATTAATAATAATTATTATCAAGGTAATTATTAATGTAACGAAAACATGCTGTTTAGGATTTTAACATTGTGTCGACCGCACAGTTTACTCGAAGACCATTGATGTCTTTTCAAGCAGTCACGTGTCGTTCTTTCATCTTGACCTCACTAGGTTCAGTCGTTGTCTGTAATCCTTCCTCTTTCACTTGGTACACTTTAATATATGGTGTCTATAAACATTGATAAATGTCAAAACTATACCCTGGTGAATATATAACATTTCATAACTATTAATTTTGGTCCAGTTTCAAGAGAAAATGTTAAAAGCAGAGAATTAAAACACAAAATGCAATCTTGCGCGCAGCGCGAGTGACTTTAGACCTAATAAAACACGACCTGAGAGTTTATGAAACGGCTTCAAATACGACTACAAATTCAATGGATATACCGCCTTCTTAATATTCTTTACAGAAAGAATATACTAAAGAGGACACGACTACAATAGATACGGCTTTATTAGTATTCTTTATATAAAGAATACTAATTAGGAGTGTTTTATCAGGTGTAAAGCCACTGCACGTGACATATTATGTTTGACATGATTTGTCAATAAGCTTATATGAATTATTAATGAGTGGTTGAAGTACTATTTGAAACACGAGCAGGAGTGCTCTCACAGATAATACACGAGGCGACAGGTCAGTGTTATATTATTATCTGGTAAATGGCGCGGACCACGAGTGTGTTTTAAAAAATGGCTTCAAAAAGACGACTCATTTTATAAGTTCATTGGCGAAGTTCTATATATAATCTTAGAAGAACAAACGTTGTCTAAGCCAAGAAAAACAAAGCTGAAGCTTATATGTAAATTAACATGACATTCTATCACAAATGAACCATCGACACGGTAGTGATTTCCTTTGTCTATTCCTCCTGATTATTCACGAGTTTTGAATTATTAATGATTTTTTTAATACAAAATCCACAATCGATTCAAATTGTACCCATCCTCTCCCCAGCAGAATATTGGTTTAATTTAAACCGTGATTACTGACAGGATGACATGTTTTGGGATTTAGGGAAATTTAAAAATGTCAATAGTCTACGAATTAATTTCCAAGACAGTAGTTGCCTGCTTTAAAAGCTATCAGTGTCAGCCCATGTGTGTTACCAACTATATGCATTTGGTTGAGTATAAAAGCCATGACCAGAAAAGTGGGTTATTAAATATTTTTATAATGTATATTTCAACACAACAAAATTTAGATAAACCAGTATATATTAAAGCTGTGCAGGAGGTTCAAAGTAGAGATGTTCTGTTTCTTTCGTTTTATGGGTATATCACAAACGATGGCCGCGCAGTAAAATGCCCAGACTATCAGTGACATTGAAAGGTGAGACACATAGATTGGAAAGCTATTTTGTCACCAATTGCAAAATTAGCATGTAGTTTTGTAGGGGGAGGGCAACCTGCCGGCACACATTACCGGATAATTTGCTTTTACTAATATATCAACGTGTGTGGAGAACAGGCAGGAACTTAAAATGTGATTATTACTAATACCTCATCATCACTCAGCATGTCATTAAGATCCTGCCATATTTCTGAGAATGTGGGACGATGTTTTGGATCAACTTTCCAACAGTTAGTCATTATTTCGTATCTGAAAACAAACCTTCATAGCGTAAGAGTAATTTTACAAATTAATAAACAAAGCTAAACGAAATCGGCAACATTTTTAGGCAAAATGAAGAAACTCCTTTGTAGTATACTCAAAATATTTCGCGCACTTAAATTGGATAAGCTCGCTACCAATCCCCGTTGACTCGATAGCTTATTCGATAGCTTATATTATTGGGTTTAGGCTGTATCCTTTACGTTCAAAATCTATATATTTATTATCCAAGTATGTTGTCCACAACAAATTATTTATATATCGCTTATCTAGCAAATTCCACCTAGCAGATGGCTGTGCCTTGTTGGTATGTTATTGTATATTGTTATGTTTGCAAAGCGCGGGAGCTTTGAACCTGTTTTTATAGTTTCAATAAAGTCATGGTCATTCAGACATGTAATGTATGAATAAAATCTTTTAATCATTGTGTATGTGTATTTCTTCCTTCTAAGTGTCCATGCAGGGTCACAAGGCCTGCAGTCAAACTATATGTGACAATAGTTTGAAAGCTCACGAGTGGAGGGAATACATTCTAATGCTATGTTTGCTAAATATATACAAGCTTGCTAGGCATTAGACCGAAATATGTCTACCTAGTAATAGCCAGAAATGGTACTGCATCTTGAATGCGTTATACTTGATGAAGTTTATTGTTGTTTGGGGTATAGTCAGGTCTACCAAGACCATATAAATTGGGTTTAGGCTGTATCTTTTACGTTCAAAATCTATATATTTATTATCCAAGTATGTTGTCCACAACAAATTATATATATATATATATATATATATATATATATATATATATATATATATATATATATATATATATATATATATATATATATATATAGTATATACTATATTGTATATACTATATTGTATATACTATATAGTATATATATATATATATATATATATATATATATATATACTATATATATATATATATATATATATATATATATATATATATATATATATATATATATATATATATATATATATATATATATATATATATATATATATATATATATATATATATATATATATATATATATATATATATATATATACATATATATATATATACATATATATATATATATATACATATATATATATATACATACATACATACATATATATATATATACATACATACATATATATATATATACATACATACATATATATATATATATATATATATATATATATATATATATATATATATATATATATATATATATATATATATATATATATATATATATATATATATATATATATATATATATATATATATATATATATATATATATATATATGTTGTAAATTATTGTATTTCATCCTGTCTGAAGATGACTTTGAGATGTCTTATCTTTGAATCATATAATTATTGTATTCTCAAGATGTCTTGTCTTTTCGAAATTTGTTTTTTACTTTACTTTTTTTAATTTTGTCTGCGCTGGACATGGTTTTTGAGTTAATGAATAACTTTTGGTACTTTCATTGTATTCGCATTGACCAATCAACTCACGTTCTGAGTTGGATTCTCCCAGGGCTTCTGAGAGCAATATGCGCAGAAGCCCTGGGTACGAGGTTGCGGCAATTTACAATAGACTGGCTGTTGGCTGCTATAGGCCGTGGGATGAGCATCCAAAAGATGCTTAGAAAACGGATTCCGTTGCACCCCTCGTGGAACTACGTAATTTTCACATGAATAAATAGATAAAAACTTACTTTATCAGAATCCGTTGCTCCCCAAGCGAAACAGGTGCACAATTGGGAGAAAAATCCCTCCAAAGTTTGATATTTTCGCGCTTCGAAATATTCGAACCGCCATTGTTTTGATAGCAAATACGCATGAACACCGCGGAAAAACGTCTGCGCAAGCGTCAACCTTACCTGTAATAGTATTGCGAACTTGATGAGAAGCTGTTCCGAACGTTTCCGAAGGCTCAAAATGGCGGTAAAAAGGAGTGACTTCATTGTGCGTCTTTACAGCCAGATTTCGAGCGCGAAAATAAACATGTCATTCTAAAAACTAGGAATAAATACAGCCAGAAGGTTCAAGAAATTGTATTGTACAAGAACATGAACTAAAGGTGATTGTTGACAAATTTATCGTCTGAAACATTTTGTTTATCAACTAAGCAACGACAATTTCCGAATTTTCGTTTGAGATACATTTCTTTAAAAAAAACTATGTCGCCAAATATAAAAAGTTTTCGTGTTCACAATAATTAAACTATAGGATTTATTCTACAATTTGAGTGGGTTAAGAAGCTTAACTTTTCGAGAGTTTTCTTAACTTTTTAGTTTGAATTTTTGTTTTGAATAATTTTGCAAAAATTTTCGAAGTCGTGTCCGTTAAAATCAACAATTTTTTACATGAATTATATTTCATTCCATACTTTAAATGCCAGGACGCTTTCAATTAATGTCTAGTCTACCCATTTGCTATATTTTCTCGTTTGTTTTACTAATTTTTGACCAATTAATAAGCATGTTTTTGTTTTAGAAATTGACATTCAAATTACCCGCCATATTTTCATAATTTGGTGCATGCGCAGACGTTTTTCCGCGGTGTTATACGCATGGGCAACTCAGCCAAACTCGCACTGCGCACGCGCACAACCAACGCACATGCTTCGAAGTGGAAACACGCTCTGACAGTTATGCAAATAAACATGGCTGAAGATATTTATAAAACTCAAATATCCTCATGTTTTATGCATTTTGAGCGGTACGGAGCAACTTTGCAAAGTTACACGCCACCAAAGGCTTGAGAAATTTCTTGAGTGTAGGTCAAAATGGGCCAAACTTAAATGTCAACAATCTGAAATAGCTAAGAAATCGTACGAGAACATCGATGACGGATTTGTCAATTCATACATCGAGAAGAACTCTGACACCATTAACTTAGAATGGAACCATCATATGAAATGCTGGAAGAGATTTTGTGATGAACCGAAGATCCGTAGATAACAGAGAAAAGAAGAATAAGGAGAAGGAACTAGCTCTAAAACTATAACTTCTACCGAAGAATCACACGTGGAAGTGGAGGCAATAGAACCAAGGCGAAAAATTAATATACATCAATCAGTCGCAGAAGCTATAAATATAAAGGCCCTGCCTAAAAGAAACGCGCATGTACTCCCAGAGATATGTAATATTTGTGGAAGAGACGCCTCATGGTTCTCACTAGACAAGGTATGGTATTTTGATAGGTATAATACTAGCGCAATGTGCACAACATTCTCAGGTTTGGTTTTAAAATATATTGAATTGTGATCAATTTAGTTTATATAGGGTAAAGTAGTTTCTATGCTACAAACATCCAACCTTGTTATTAGCAGATATTTAGTTTAATAATTTATTTTGTTTCACACCAGGTAACTAAGAAGAGAAGAAGAACCCCACTCATGTTGGCAGAAACAATTGATGCTGGTCTTCTACGTACAGCTGCTGAGAGAAAGAACGATCAACAGATACTCATACAAATCCAGGGGAAAGACTGTGTATCTCTGGGAATCCGCTATCGCAAAGTTTGCTACTGCAATTATACAAAATTTTTCGCCAGAGAGACGAAGAAGCAACGAGAGTATCAGTGTACAAGAGGTTTTATGATGTATTCTGTAAGAAAGTGATTGAGATGGAGGTCATCAGAAATAAGCAAATAAAGTATATGAAAGATTTGCTGGAGAAATTTTTTATCATTGCTAAGGACACTAAGAATGTGGATGCATCTAGATATAGAGCTTTTAAACTCAAGCAACGACTGATGAAAAGTTATCCCCAACTTGTGTTCTGTGTACCGAAAATGAGAAATGTTAGTGAGATTGTATATGTGGAAAATTTGGATTCTTCTGAATTGGTTGAGGAACATATGTCAATTAAGGGCCTGTTTATGTGGAAGCTGGGCTGGCCCGCTTAGCGAGGCAGCCCGGTAAGCGGGATGAATTTCTCTTGTGTTTATATGAGAAACTTTCATCCCGCTTGCCGGGACAATTTTGTTACATTGTATTGTTTTGACAGTTGTTAAAAATGACTTGCGGCGGTATTTTTTAACTTTCATCCCAGCAACCGGGATAGCCCGCTTGTAAATGTTTATATGGAGAAATTTCCATCCAGGTAAGCGAGATCTAGCCTGAGTTGCCTCTTTCAAACGAGATCTCGGCAACCGGGCCAGCCCGCTTGTGCATATAAACGCATGATAATTTTTACTATAAAAATAACTACGCAGCGAGATCTTACTTACCGGGCTGTTTTGCTTACTGTCGTTCCAATTGAAGTGTTGCTCAAATATTAGAGACCTTAAGATTGACGTTTACGGCAAACGTCAAACCGCTAGTGAGGTTTTTGATTTTACAACTCTTTTATAATAGCTTTTACACCATGCAGTTTTGAAATATGTTAAACTTATTAAACTTGTGCTCTTTAGCAATGATTTAAGAAAGCAAATTAACCACTAGTCATGCCATTCACCAAAGCAGTAAATTAAGATTTGGCGTTTGAAGTTGACGTTTGGCGTATAAATTTCATGCTTTAACGACTACAAGCCCTCGTAGCAGTTAAAGCATGAAATTTATACGCCAAACGTCAACTTCAAACGCCAAATCTTAATTTACTGCTTTGGTGAATGGCATGACTAGTGGTTAATTTGCTTTCTTAAATCATTGCTAAAGAGCACAAGTTTAATAAGTTTAACATATTTCAAAACTGGTGTAAAAGCCATAATAATAGAGTTGTAAAATTAAACACCTCGCTAGCGGTTTGACTTTTGCCGTAAACGTCAATCTTAAGGTCTCTAATACATTACCTCGGGTTGACCAATTCATTTCATCAAGTTCCTCGAGATCTTCATACACTTCCTAGTATAATTGTAAACTTCCTGTTTAATAGTTTGAATGCACCAATCACTTTTGGTGTTTGTGCAACTAACCAATCATAAATAGAAAGGAAGTGACCAGAAATTATCAAATACTTGGAATTGGTTCTTTCACAGGAAGTGTATGAATATCTCGAGGAACTTGATGAAATGAATTGGTCAGCCCGAGGTAATGTATTGAATCAATATTTGAGCAACACTTCAATTGGAACGACAGTAACAGGCCAGCCCGGCTTCCATATAAACAGGCCCTAAGTCTGAAAACAATGATGAGGACTTTGATGAAGAGAGCTGTACCATTGATGATGATGATGTGAATTCCAACACAGAAACTGAGGGAAATTCTAAAGTCAATGAGTTACAAATTCTATACAATGCTTGATTCTTCACCAAAAGGTGCAAGAAATACCAAAACTGAATCTTCCTTGGCCACCATTGGCATCTGATTTGACAAGGGATAATATTTCAAATCCGACTATGAGGACTGGACTAGATTTCAAGTCCACACAATTTCATCACGTCCGAGACGAATCAGAGGACTGGATCAAAATGTGAGGACTTGAAATCTAGTCCAGTCCGAATTGGAGGATTTGAAATGACATCTCATGTACGAATAAATCACTACTTAATTAATTTTGATCCAGTCCAAGGATTGAATTAATTTTAATCCAGTCCAAGGGCACTACAGGATCAATATACTTCATAAAGTATCTAGTATTATCATGTGAGCAATATAAAGCAATATTGTTGGCTAATTTGCTCATGAATTATTAATGATTTGAGGTGAACAATGATGGTAATGCATGTAGGTATTATCAGTGGAGCAGATCAGTATTTATTTACTTATTCGATATTCTCATTCGGATCCACAGTATTTATATTATCAACACATATATCCCTCTCATGGACAGGGTTAATAGTATGGTCATGTCTGAGAAGCTAAAACGCACCCTGGTGGAGGAGCTGAAACTCACAGCAGCAAATCTATAAGAAAAGGTCAACTAGTATGGACACGAAAAACCAGGCTGAATCGTTCCTTGTTATTCTAGATAGTGGCTAAATACCAAATTATGTCACAATATAAATATAATACATGTAATAGTGCAAATAGGAGAAGTAGAACTTTACCAGACAAAAGCCAGGACAGCTTATTGCAGAATACATGCAATCTCGTTTTGAGCATGCAAGCCCTTGGCCAGGATCCAATAAGTGGGATTTTATTGCTCTGATGAAAATCTGGGTTCAAAGATGAAAACATTTCTTTCAATTATAGATAGCCATAATGTTTTGTAAATGTTAATGAATTTTATATTTCCTCCCAATTTATCTTTTTTTATGATGAATTTCGAGTTTATATAAATATCCCTTAAAGCCCGGGACGAACTGGGAAACACTGTTGTCATATTATTTGTCTTTCCAATCTTTCGGTATGTCATATTGTCTTATCAGCGTCGGCAAACGGATAAAGAGTTTCATAAAATGCTTCTGAAATCTGAATTTGGTAGGAAATAATTTGCTTTCTGGGAAGCAAATTTTGCGTCTGCAATAAAAGCCAATTAAAAATCACGAATATTTCCGCGACATTGTTTCTTACGTTTGGGCAAGGCTTTAAGTTTAGCGAAATATTTCATTTGTTCCTTGATCGTGTGAATTGTATGCATATATATTTTTTATTCTCCGTCCTGTTTGATACAGGTGGTTTTTTTAGATATCTATGGTTTTTTACCTCACACAAATTTGTATTGAATTAGGATGTTAATATAAAGTAGAATTAAACGTAAAAACGGTATTTTGAAACAATATCCAATGAATTGAAGTGATTTAGCATATGAGCAAGCAAAATATACAGTGTGTTTTTAACAATATTTAATGTGGGTGTATTTATATTACAAGGTTTGATCAGTATTCCGTGATTTTATTTTGTTGTTTTTGCGGAGGAAATCGGGGAAACCCCCCAGTGAGAATCTATTTTTATAGTCTGCGCGTGCGCAGTGCGAGTTTGCCTGAGTTGCGCATGCGTATTTGCTACCAAAATAATGGCAGTTCGAGTATTTCGAAGCGCGAAAATATCAAACTTTGGAGGGCTTTTTCTCCCAATTGTGCACCTGCGAACTTGGGGAGCAACGGATTCTGATAAAGGAAGTTTTTATCTATTTATTCATGTGAAAATTACGTAGTTCCACGAGGGGTGCAACGAAATTGCATCTTTTGGATGCTCATCCCACGGCCTACTAGGGAAATGTTCTTTGCTTGTCCTTGAGTATATTACAAATCCTTTAAATTTCCTAATACTATGCGGTTTTGTCCAATATGATACTGAAACACTCCAGTATGTAGATCTTGCGTAGCGACGTTCAAATGCAATCCACAAAGAATACATATACAAAGACATCTCACCCCATCTAGTTTGCCACTCAAGCTCTTGCTATATTTATTAAAATTACTTGCATTTGTTAAAATACACACACTCTGAACTTTATCGAATTGATATCGGCATCTCAGTAGATCGGTAAAAAAAAAATTAGCCCCCCACCATTATGTAAAAATTTTGTTATCTCCGAAACTCTGGGAGACATCGTGACCAGCCTGGACAATGGTCTTTCCTCCAGCGAAAAGCGTAGTGGAAATAGCCTGGGTACGAGGTTGCTATCAGGATTCGAATGCTTTGTATCATGTCCGATGAAACTCTAAAAATTTCGAACCACGTACTGGAGGGCTCAAATTAAATTTCAATTGTCTTGCAATGTACCTGATAGTATTGTCTCGGACGCGACGACCATCTTTTAATTCTTTGTGGTATTTTTAGTATGAATGTAATGCCATGTGACTGTACAGATACTAAAGACTGGCTATAAACAAAAATTATAACCTAAAAATTTAGCTCGTCTATTAGTCGCTCTTGCAATTCATGAATTTTGCACTCTAAGCTCCGAATTCTGAATCCTTATATACGTGTGAAGTCTGAAATCAGTCCGAAGTCTGAAGTTTGAATTCCCCACCCGGCTTTCGTACGAAGGCGACAATAAATTGTATATAATTCCCTTGATTATTCTAGTACACCGTGTTGTATACAAACTACTAATTTCTCCGATTCGAGTTCGCGTTATTGATTCTTCATCTTCTTATTTCCATGAAATGGACCCGAGATTGAAATATCATGCCAAAATTAGACTAAACAGAAAATTTCATGCCGTTTGGTCATTCAGGGCGCGAGTTCCGCGGGTTTGAAAATTTTGCCTTTACCACTAACATTTGTATCATGGAATTTTCACTGCAACGGAAATTCCACACAAATGTATAGTAAAGACAAATTTTTAAACACTGGTATAACATCATGGAAATTTCGGTATAGACAAATTTGAGGATGGAGATTTCAATTCACAGGTCTATTTTTGGCAAATATATGTAGATATAGGTGCATCAGATGGTAAATTGATGAAGTCAACTTGGATTGAAGAATATTTTCACGGTTTATAACCACGCCAACCTGAGTTAAAACTTAAAACGCTCGAAGTGGTTTGCGCTGTTTTAAAGGCCGATTTGCACTACAAAAACTTTGCCTACAAGTGTCGCATTCAACCTGCTTCGGTACAACATGAATACTGTGGAAGGCCGTTAAGCAATTTATAACTCACATACGTACGACAAAGTATAGTAACATTAATATTTACATGCACTTTGCTTGGAATGTATAAATGAAAGAGTCTTTTACATAACATTGTGATTGTGTATCCGCATTTTATAGGAAAATGTCTTTCTGGATGTTCTTTATTCACACATTTCAATAATTATTTTTTATGGCAGGTTAGCAAAAACTGTCGAGACAATTATTGTTATACTGCCTCGGATTCTAAATTTTTTTCGTGAGTGTTGTTTGACTGAAGGTTCAGGTTTCACTTCATATTACAATGGCCGTATTTTTAGGAAATTCCTAAACATTTGGACGAATAATTGTTTGAACATATTGTTTTAAGTACGACTCAAATGAGAGTAGGAAACTAGTCGGTAGAATGAAATGAAGAAACTAAAAATTTTTGATTTGGCAACCATCTACATTGTTTCTTCGCATAGTGCGTCCAAGATATACATCATAATAATCAAGTCGGCAGCAGATTGCATGCGACAGTTTGGAGCAAAAAATCTATTGTGCAATTAGGAATCAATAGAAGAAGTTAAAATACAATTAGAATAAGTTAAATGGAATTAAAATCAGTTAGAATAACACACATGTAGCTATACTATTACTTACTTAGCTGATTGGACCATTCGCGTGATTGTAGGAGAACCCAGAAACTAATACATTCAACAGTTCTGTCAAAACGTGTGCAACAAGGTCGCTATACACGGTACAGCTTGACTGAACACCATTAATCACAACTAACAACGATATTTATTTTCAGCATGGAAACCTGAACGTCATGAATCTAACGTGCACATTCCTTTTTTCTCCAGACTCCAAATTACGGCAATTATACACATTTTATGGAAATATCGCGCGAAAGTTCAATTAACTAATTCAACACAACTAGGCTATTTATAGGATGAGATAAATATGACATAAGTTAAGTCAAGGTTTCCTCTTGTACTATGTAAAACTGGACCAATAAAGGATGCCTTGGTCCTATTGGACCTCTTTACAGGAAGGAGGGTTTAGAACTTATAGCATATATGGATCTTCTCGGTTTCAATTTCACAGGTACAGGTTGACTGAACACAATGAATTCAGCACAACTACTTGCATGGGATACTTAGGTCTTTGTTTAAGTCTCGCGCGGTTGATCACGTCTCAACCTATATACAATCTGGGGTCGGTTGTATCAAGCCATTTTGCTTAAACGGTGTATAAGTCAAAATTAAATAACACTCTTATATCATTCGTGAATCAGTCAACTTAAATATTATGCATTAAATATGTAGTTGTAAACACTATCGTTCTATTAAGGTTCAAAACCTTCTAGTTTGATTGTTGAATCAATGAATATTTAACAGTTATTCTACGAACTCGAGTCGAATCCCAGCGGGCAAAATGACGTTGATCCAACGTTGAATCAACGTTGGAAATGACCTTCCAGGCGTTGGATAGACGTTGAAAAAGGGTTGACTATGCAAATTGGATCGACGTTACGGTTTCGACGTCGAAACAACGTTGAAATTAGGTTGCCAATCTCGTCAACCATAATTCAACGTTGAATCCACGTTAGAACAACGTTGAGATTGGTTCACAAATCGACGTCGTACAATTTAACCATGAATGAACGTTAATTCAACGTCTGTTGGCTGCTGTTGAACCAATGTTTGTAAAACAACGTCAGAGCAACGTAGATATTAGGTTGTCGACGTCGCAACCTTTTTTCTACCAAATTTCAACGTTGAAACAACGTCGTGTGCCCGGTGGGATATGAGGTCTGAATTCACAGACTTTACTTTTCAGATATTTTCAATATTTTTCTATTTTGTTTATGTTTTATCTTCGCTCTTTCGGCCGATTGTTTTTTCAAAAATATATATTTTTAACCATTTCAAATTTTAAAAATTCATTTGCTAACCTGTAAACAATTTGTGGGAGTTTTTTCGTTGTGTTTTTAATCCTGTAAAGGCTATAGAAAGCGAACAACTTGCCGTTTTCTCGTTCGCAAAATGTCGGAATTCAGTTTAAGCCGCCATTTTGTTTTTCTCTACTAGCAAGATATGAGCTGATATCCTGCTAGTAGAGAACCAATCAGATTGCAGAATACCTCATATCCAGACCTTGTGTATATAATAAATATACAAACTGAGTTGCTTTCTATTTTGAGCTTAACCATGCATGCACCATTTAAGCTAAACTGGCTTGATACAAGCGGCCCCTGAACTCTACATCAAACCTGAACTGACAAGTGAATGTTAAACTCCCATTGCACGTTACCGGTGCTCTTGCATATTTCAAAAGAATAAGGTTATTATAATAGTTTTGTTTGTAGAAACACCACGTAAATTTATTACTGCAAAGCTTTCGATCCGTAAGCCCGGATCTTCATCAGTGCTAATAATATGTGACTTGTTAAATTCACACGCCCTTTTTATATACAAAAGTGTCGCGATCTGTCGGCTCGCGTCATTTGAAATTTAATTAAACGGCACATCAACCACGTCATTTCAAACGTAGTGACACAGAATACTACACAGAAGTCCATCTCCTTTGTTTTTTGTGTAAGCGCTATTCGTCATGATTCGTCACTCAGCAAGTACCGTAAACAGAAGCAGTCCCCCCCTGGAAATACGTCATGATCTGTCACTCAGCAAGTACCGTAAACAGAAGCAGTCCCCCCTGGAAATACTGAAAATGGCGTTCGTCCAGGGAGGTGACTGCTTCTGTTTACGGTACTTGCTGAGTGACGAATCATGACGAATAGCGCTTACACAAAAAACAAAGGAGATGGACTTCTGTGTAGTATTCTGTTGTAGTGAAGTGATTCCAAATTAACGCGCGCGCATCCAAGACAAGAGAAATTAATTTTAATTTTAATTTTACAAGCTTTGTCACAACAAGAATACATCATGACAAATAACAATAATTACATATATAACATTACAAATGTGACAGGAAATCACATGCAACAGCTTCAGGCCAATTACTGTGATCCCAAAACGTAAACGTACAAGTGCAGTGTTACACAAACATACACACACACATACACACACATATATGTATATATAGATACATATCTAATTTAAAAACAACTTAACATGCAATAGGTTTGGTCAGGTCCCGGGCCTGGTTACATTTCAGGCAAATTGTTTTCCACGACCTTGGATCATCCACATCATAATTCCTATCTAATGCGGTATAGTAATATTTAATTAAGAGATTTTTAAAGGTTATTAGAGAGTTAGATTTATCGGTTATTGATCCTGGTAATATGTTCCATATTCTTGTTGTTCTTATCGTATAAGTCTGTTGGTAGGTAGAGGTTTTACATTTCATAACTTGGAAGTTTATGGAGTTCGGATCCACTGATCTTGTAATTCGTGAGTTTTCATTATGTTTGGGAACAACTGCATCCGAGAGGCACATGATACCGCAATTTGCCTTGTAGAAAAATAACATGTCTAGATATTCATGCCAATAACTTAGAGGTAGAAAGACCAAGTCAATAAGCCTTTGGGTGTAGCTGCTTTCACAAAGGAAAGGTAGATCTAAAATGTATTAGAAGCACGTCTTTGTACGCGTTCTGAGCGAGCGATGAGGTCGATGGTTTGCGGAGACCAAACTTGTGTAGCATATCCCACTTGCGATCGAACAAGTGTTATATATAGCGTCCGAAGGGCTTTACAGTTCTTGATTGTTCTTGTTGATCTTTTGATGAAACCCAACATTTTATTTGCTTTTGAGCATTGTTCCAATACCTGTTTGCGCCAGGTCAAATTGTTTGATATCCATACGCCGAGATCACGCTCATTTTCAACGTTTTCTAACATGCTATCTTGTAAGGTGTATATGGATACTTGATCTGGTGATGTTTTCTGGTGTCCCGCAGAGCTTTAAGTGTTTAAGTGAAGACCCATATCTGAAGAACTTGATGATTCAAAATTACTCAGGTTCTCCTGTAACGATGCAGCATCACCGATATTATGGATTTCTTTGAATATTTTGGTGTCGTCAGCGTATGTTGCAATGGATGAATTCTTCACAGAAGAAGGGAGATCATTTTCGTATAACAAAAATAACACCGGTCCGAGAATGGAGCCCTGAGGACAAAGACAAAGACAAAAATTTTATTGACCCATTTTTACAAAAATAAAAGACATTAAATAAAAAAACATTTTACAATTCATTATAGGGTCCTGGCAATCCTGAAATAACCTGGGATAGCTAAAAATACCAGGATGCCAGTTTACTTTTTAATACCGTAATAAAATTATGATAAGTAAGTCGGTAAAAATGGCAACAAAGACACACAACACACAATCATTCTTAGATGCATTTGCAACTGGTAGCAGACTCCTTAGTATCATTCTGGTTAGTATGTCTGAAAATAATCATTTTTAAATTGATTTTTGAATTTGGAAAGGGAAGCATACCTAATTTCTTTAGGTATAGAATTCCATATAGTTGGACCTTGATTTCTAATATTAAATAATCCATAATTGGTTCGAACTTTTGGAATATAATAAGATTCACTCGTGGAAGATCTAGTTCTATAATTATGAACTTGATCAAC
>CACRXK020003764.1:0-34667 GCA_902702795.2 Paramuricea clavata | reverse complement strand
GAAGCATTTCTTCGATGGTCTTGACCAACAAATCAAAACGTTTTGGAGAAAAATTAAAGAATTCTGAGGCAACACGAACATGTTCCATCATATTCCTTGTTAGCTGTTCTTTGCAGCAAGCTGCAACACAAAGGTTCAAACGGTGAGAGTTACAATGTACATACAGAGCCTTCTCGTTGGTTTCTTGTATTCTGGCTGCTACTCCAGATAATCGCCCTGCCATGTTCCCAGCTCCATCATAACCCTGGCCACGACAATCATCAATTGGCAAATTTAGGTCACGAACAAATTCTTTAATTGTAGTAGTAGCAAGAGCTTCACCCGACACACCCTTTTTGCATGGGACAAAACCAAGAAACTCTTCTCTTATTTGACACTGCTTGTCTACAAACCTGAGAACGATACTAAGCTGTTCTATGTTGCCACAATCTGACGCTTCGTTGGCGAGAATGGAGTAAAACTTCGCTTCGCGGATCTCATCAGTGATTTTCTTGGTTATTAAATCGCCACAGATATCAATGATTTCATTCTGAGTGGTTTTAGATTTGTAGGTCATGTTTTTCGAAGTGCTTTTGAAAAGTTCTTCAAGAGTCTTGCCAGCACAGATTGCACCGTACTTTAGGATTTCTATGAAATTACCACAGTTAACCTCATCTGACAGATAGTTTGAAGAATCATCTCTATGAAGAATCATCTCTACGAGAAATTTAGAATACGATACTCGTACTGACGACAGGTTATACTTTATAGCAGTATTATAAAATAACAGCTAAGCTGTAAACTATAGAAAAAGTGCTGAAATGTTGTCGGCTTGGCGCCTTAGCCAGGAGAGAGCACTAGGACAAGTATGAGTCTAGGACGGACACCAATTGTCCAATTGTATATGATATATTTATAATCACAATAAACCCGATTGAAACAAGAAAAAATGTTACTTTACCTCTTCAATGGCATTTTCAAAGGATTTTTGTATTTCTATTTCTTCCTCCAAGAAATCAGATTGAAATAAGTGTAACATAAGATCCAAGTCTTCACACGAAATAGTTTCATCAACAGCTTCGCAAGTCGCCATCTTGAAATACAATGTGCACGGTGAAGGCCTGTGTGACGTCACAAATTCAATGGCACAACATGAAAGGCGGCGCTGTTTGAAGTTAATAGAAGTCTCCAGACCATCCGAATAGAGTGTCTATGAACAAAATTAATCAGTATTGTTAATGAATCAAAATAGTGTTATTTATTTCCAATGTGACTTTTTTAGAAGATGGAATTGGTGAAAAACTTTGCGAGGACTTGACCCAGGTCCTCACAAAATGTTGAGTCCCCGTAATATCTGTGTAAAAACTGACCGTGGTACTTGTAATGTATGATACACATATATATTTTATCTCACTTGTTCGCTGCACTCACTTGTGAGATATCATGTTCAATACTCCTACATTCTCCAATATAATTAACTTATGACATGTAAATTAACTAATGTGGTTTTTAAATAATTAAATGTTTTAGGAAAATACGTCATGCAAACTTGCTACTCCTAATGGGTTACTGTGTGAATGGCGAAGAACTATGGCTGATATCCCCTTTTGCAAAAGTGTCTAACTTAAGAAAACTGATCTTCGGCAAACCGCCATAGTTTCAAGTAAATATTTTTATTCACATTAGTTTGTTGTTCCGAATAGAAATTACTGCACTACTTTTCCCTATATCGAATCCCAGCTGAGAAGTTTGTTTAACTTTTTGTCTATGACCTTCCACTTTAAGGTATCTGAGGATATGAAACCGTACATTCTCCGTCAAGTAAGTTGCTAGTGGCTGCAGCTACAATCCTGGACAAAACATCTGTGACACTCTATTAAAACATTCCTTTGTGGCTTTTAGTTAGACTGCTTACCAGTTAGACTGGAATAATTTACTTGATTGCCCCCCTCCACCCCCCCAAAACAATGTTGGACGTTTTATCCGTATTCTACGTTTTATCCGTATTCTACGAATGCAATCAACATTGAATGGTGGGGGAAAGGGGGAGGTATTGTATTAGTATGTATTTTTTAGTTCGGGACTCTACAATATGACCGTTGGCTGTATTAACCGGGTGACTTTATTATAAAATGTATTAGTGTTTCGCCGGGACAAAAAAAGTGACCATATTATCGAGGTGACCGTATTATCGAGGTGACCGTATTAACGGGGTGGCCGTAAGGCGGGGTTCCACTGTAATGAAATAAGGTACTTGATGTAATTATGAACATAAGTAGGTCATAAGCAATGCGCATAAACGAAATACATGGCAAGGACATGTATAAAAAGCGAAATATAAAAGAATATAATTTTGACTCATTTCAGACATACCTTCATGCAGAACAGATCATTCATCAAGATTTAAAACAAGCATTATTGTAAGTATATTATATCAAAATATTCTCAACATGTAGGCCTACAATATATATATATTATATCATTTTAATAATGTGTGTAATATATATATTCGTAAGGTAAATGCTATACCAATTAAATTTTACTTAAAATATGTACACACATGCATAATTGTATTTTCTTGCAATGATGTAGGTTGACAAGAGAACATATTAACAATATGCAAATACAATATATTATGCCACAGCATTAACAAATACGCAGAACAAAGCAAACGCTGGGACGTTGATGTATCAGCATAATGATTCGATCAACGTTAAAAGAGTGAAATCATATATGGATGTGTATGCACTTGGTTGCATAATACTTGAGGTATATACCTCCCAACTTGTTTGGCCTGACATAAAAGACCTGCACAGTTGACACAGGATGAAAATTGAGATTTAAGTGAACTGAAATCAACCTTAAAGTTATACAATTGGAACATTTCAGGTGTCTTTTATGGCATCATTAAAGTTATAGAATGAACTTTTAATGAGAATTTAATTCTGCACTTAAAGCAAAGTATTGACGCATTTCAGGTCTCTCTGAAATGTTTCTTAAAGTTCATTAGAAGAGAATTTACTGGACCTTTAATGTTCAACTTTAAAGGTTTGAAAATGCTTGTTTAGGCTTCCTTAAAGTGATCTTAAAGGTGCATTAAAACAACTCTGTCTTTAATAAGGCTTTAAGGTCTTACTTAAATGTTTGAAAATGCATCTTTAGATTTCCTTAAAGCGATATTAAAGGTACATTAAAATAAGTCTTTGTCTTTAACACGGCTTTAAGGTCTTACTTAAATGTTTCAAAATGCATGTATTGGCTTCCTTATAAGCAATCTTAAAGGTACATTAAAACAACTCTCTGTATTTAAGGAGGCTTTAGGGTCTTATCTTTTTTAACCGAAAGATTGGCACTTCAGGTTGCACGCACATAACAAGTCATTGAACTTAAAGGGAAATATAAAAATGATCTACTCCTAAAACACCAGATGAGAAATAATCCGTTATCCTGCAAATAACTCTATATTGACATTTTTTTAAATTACTAAATATACTGTGGAATATGAAAATTAATATTAGCCGTTGTAATGTATACAGGTCTAATATTCGGAACAATTCTTATTTAAATATTGATGAACACAGACAAAGTTAAATATACGAGGAACTATAAGAAGCCCTCCCAGTCACCCAATTTTTTTTCTCTATTCCATGCCTGTGTACATTAGGCCTGAAACGTTAGCTACAAAGCAATTAATATATAATTTTATATAGCCATAGACGTGTGTAAAAAGGTTTTAACCATTTTAATATATACCATTCCGTGCACAAGCGATAACTATACGTACATATACATTATTATATATGCTGTATAATACAATATTCAACTATTATAATTTATAAAATAAAATAAAATGGAAATTAGTCATTAGTGTAGCTATATTTTCATTTATATATATATAATCCATTATTATTCTGCGTTAAAACTATAACTATAGTCAGGGAGATAGAGGAACAAAATTATGGAAAACGTACCATATCGAAGGACAATTCCATTTTGTGTTCATATTGTGCCCTGAACTGAAGGCTAGTTAGTGAGTTTCTGTTTGTCGGCTGCGTTAAAATTTCTTGTGGGCTCCTGCCGACACGAAATTTCAAATACATTTCTAAAAAACATGCATGACTTACAGTACATAATTTGAAAGCTTGCAAAAAGTACATGCGTGTACAGTAAGCGTGTTAAACGGTTACCAGGGTTTTCAAGTTCCTCTTCAGTTATAAGCTGTTGAAAGCGTGTTTTCAGTGCGACATTTTGGCTTATTTTCCACATTTGGAACAGCAATTACTCGAAAACCACTTGAAAATCCGAGCTAACCATTAAAATGTCTTTTATGTAGTTCTTTGTAAGCCTGCTATTGATGCAAGTCATTTGTATTAGAAATGTATCTGAAATTTCACATTTTTTAACTGTAATGGTATAAACTCATAAACTCATAAACTTTATTACATATCCCTCCCTCGAAAGGGTTTTTCAGTGATACAATACAATACAATAAATTATTTAAATATAGTACAGATATTCTAAAAATATATTTACAATCAATTAAAAACTAGTTATATAGATGTAATTTAAGAAGTCAGAAAGTGTTTGTGAAGTTTATGTTTAAAAGACTTCAATGACTGTTCGGATTTAATCTCCGGCGGTAGCGAGTTCCACAATTTTGCCCCTCTGAAACTAAACGTTCGCTGTCCCGTAACAAGGCGACAAAGTGGCAAGTGTAAGTCATTATTCGAAGAAAAAACATGTTGGCAAGAGCCTACAAGATATTTTAATGCCGCCAACATACTGTAGGCTACATAAATTTACTTACTAGCCTTCAGAGCACAAGATGAAGGAAAAATGGAATTGCCCCTCGATATGGTGAGTTTTTTCCTTCTATCAGTCAGACCACTAGCAAAAAATTCATTCCGAGGACTGAATTGCCCAATCTGGGAAATCCTTAGGGGGCAACGTTGACGATTCCACTTCGTGGTCTGTTCGTGGGAGAGCTCTATCCCGCGCCCTTTGAGTTTGGCCTTCTCTCATGGTCTTGTCTAAAAACGCTTTAACTTTCCTCAACTTCCCGCTCACCCATGACAGTCGCTTTATTTTATATCCAACAATCTTTGTTTTTCCACTTTCGGCTTCCCCCACGCAGCTCTCTTCACTAGACATCGCTTCCTCGACCAATACTTCCGCAACTTTCCCTCTTATTCTAGTACTGATGTCAGCCTTCTCCATCGCCAGAGTTCGTCTTGTCAGCTTCTACAAAAAAGTCCGGAAAAAAGTATATACAAAAAAGATCGCCATTTGTTATTACAAATTTCACCAGTTTAATGAGATTCTCTTTTTCATCCTTGCCTTCTGCAATTCCGCTTGTGTTGTTCGTAATTGCCGTCGACTTTTTGCTTCATCGCCTCATACTTCGAGACAAAATACCTCTTCAATGCAGCTGTGAAACCAGGAAAAAATACGAGATTTATAACATATATAGAGGATATTACATGGTGCCACGAAGACATGACTTTTATCTTCGAGTGGTGAAAACAATATTTTACGAACGAGCGGAGCGAGTGAGTAAAATATTGTTTTTGATACGAGTCATTAGCGCTTAGCCCCGTTCATCCATTGACATGATAGTTTGATTGTCTATGATTATAATGATTAGAAGCTACACTGTACCTTCAATAGCAAGTCTTGACCATGGTGTTTTACTGTTTGTCCACCCCATGGAATTGTGCAGAAACCTCTGCATGTTAATACCGCTTCCAAGATTGCTTTGTTACTCTCAGAATTGAAACTACAAATAAAAATATCAAAATTAACGAAATCAATACATGTACCGTACTACCCTTATAACATTCAGATACAAATGTAATCAGTTTTCAATCTTCGTGGCGTCTGGCATTGATTAAATTATAGAGAAATGATTATACCGTAGATGTGTCCTTTTATGCTGGCTTTAGTAACTGAAATAGTATTTTAGGTCTGGCCAGTTTGTAAAACTTGTATTTATAAATATCATCCTCGACAAATAATACCCACCTTAGTACTGTATATACAGTAACAATAGTACATATAGCCATTTCAGTAAATCACAACCCACAGCTTTCAGACCCAATCACATTTACGATTGTTGCTGCGATTTTAGATGCGATTTTCTTCTTTGATGGATGTGAATGAGTGAATTTGTTATGGATGGACCGCTATGCTGTAATAATCTGCAGTTGAACATCCATAAGTTATTCACTAGTTACTGTACATCCATCAGAAGACAATCGCATGTGTAAACAGGCCTTCACACTGCAGATATAAATGATAAAACCTGTACATGTCGCTATGCCTACGAATCGCGGTTTCCTAGACAGGGATCCAGGAATGATACAGTACAGAACTAAGAGCAACATAAATACTTTATGTAACATTTATATATCGTTCTCAATCTCTTTATAGCTTTTTCCCCAATCGAGCATGGTAATCATAGATATCTTATATGATGGTAATGCGTTTACGGTCGCAAACCTCAAAGCATGTGTGGATTGTTTGGAGCCTTGTCCTTGGTTTGCAACTAGACCCTGTACCCTGCTCGATTGGGAAAGACTAATTAGAATACTACAGTACAATTATACTTTTTCATAAAGCATTCACAACCGAACTTTAACACTATATACATGTGGATATAAGAATAATTTAACTCAAACTGTGTTAATGAACCACTGTGATAGGCCAAAAGAAATACCGGTAATACAAAATTTATAATGTACGTACGTACCTCTCCGTTAAGTTGAATCCTTATCCAAAATCATCAGTTTCTGTATTAAAGTGTTGTACACCTTCCTGATGATTCTCTGGAAATACATATTACAAAATACTTTGTGTACTGTGTAATACCTGATTACAAGAGACAGAGTAAATACTAACGTACTGTAGAGCGCATTTGGGTGTATTGCCAGTTAACGAGTTAACAATCAAAACTTTGGTAAATTAATAAGCAATATTAACAAGAGACATGGGAAGAGAGGTTTGTTAACTCATTAACCACCAGTACTCTACCAATGTCGAGCAAAATTGTCTGGCATTAGACAGAGTAAATACTAAAGTAGGACGCATTTGTGCGCATTGCCCGCTGATGGGTTAACAATTAGAGACATAGGCAGATAGGCTTGTTGAATTGGCGTTGCTTGAAATGCAGTGTGGATTATAACGTGGGTTGGTAGGCTTGTTCAATAGGCTTGTTGAAATGCAGTGCAGATTATAATGGTCGGCAATCAGCCAAACAAAAACAGTCGGCAAAATACCCACCACCTCAGAATAAACCTTAATTGTTACACGGTCCAGCTTTTCCACCTCATCACGAGAAGAGATTGGAAGTTTACACAATCTACATGCTACTTAAATGCCGAGTGTGTAGTAATATAAAATAATTAATACAGACCACCTCTTACTGTATATGAGGAGCAATCAGGAAACCCAATGTCAAGTTTACAAATTACACCTATACCATGTGGGAGCATTGACATGTGGAGATACAGTAGGAATGTAGTTGATCTCTCTTGTGTTTGGAGGGTTTTTGCAAGGTTCTACAGTTTTTCTCCAAAACAATCTTTTGGTATCTATGATACCATATCAACATTTGGTGGCTGCCAGCCACACATGATGCCCTGTAGGTTCAATACTTAGATTTTACTTGATATTCATGCAAGCTTGTGTGTTTTACTTGATAAGCATGCAAGCTACTGGAGACACAGCCATGGTTTTATGTGTTCTTTAAAACTAAACCCCAGGCAGCAAATTAGGAATTTATACCTTTGAATGTATACATACAATTATTTATCAGTCAATTCCAACAGTGCCCATCCCCCTGGGGTGGGTGTATGTCCCCACCCCACTGCCCCAGAGAAAGAAGAACTGTGCTAACGCCCCACCCCCGGACAAAAAAAATTGGGTCTATATCCCCATCCCCGGGCAATAATATTGACTCATTTGACTGTTTACACTAGTACACATTGATTTGCATGTTATAATTCTATGGACAATACAAATCTACAACAAGAATAAGAATGCTTTTATATTAATGCAACAGTATAAATTCTCAACACTAACTTCAGCACATCTAGCAAGACCTATGATAATATTAAATGTCAACCTTTGAAAGTATTGTCTTTACTTAAGGCAGGTTTCGTATGTCGCTGATGGTCGGCGATGCACTCATAGATCATTGTTTATAGTGATCATTGTCTATTGAAGGAGAAAATTATTTCATGTAGACAAAGGATTTTACTCATAACTGATCAAAGACAATGGTACTTTACAGCATTGCCAACATATGAAAACCAGGTTTACGCAACAAAATGTCTGTTGTCAACTAATTTCAAACCACAAGATATCATTTCCCTAAGATACTGTATTAATATTCTGAGTTTTTACAAAGAATGAGTATCAAACCATTTGCAAACAAATTAAATATCTTGTGAAATCTGCCAAATCCCCCATGATGGAAAACGTCAAAATGGGAGGGGGGGGGGGGCATGCTAAAAATTTTTTGGCAATAGCCCCAACCCCGGGATTATTGGAAAAGCTGCAAAGGCCGGGGGGGGAGGTGGGCACTGCTGGCATTGACTGATACAGTAGAACACAGTAGTGTAGGTATAATTTCTGTATAATATAATGTACATATTGAATAGTATACTGTATAAAATCATTTATTGTCAGTCGAGAGTTGTCAAACACAACAGAGCATTACTTCTAATTATAAATCAGTTATCAGTTTAGAACTGACAAATAAACAGTTTAATACTTGATATAAAAGTACACTAGCTCTTACCCAACAGGCAGCAGGGACTTTGACCCTGTGATGTCTTTGCACTGGTCCTTCTGCTAACAGGACAGTTGTTCCCGCTCGTGGCTTCTTGTAATTTCTGATTAAGATCAGCCAAAATCTTTCTCTGCTCCTGATCTCTCCTTTGTAGATCTCCTTATTTACAAGGGCAACTTCTTCAAGTACAACAAGAACTTCGTTATTGTGCGCCATATTCAAATGAGTTAATAAACAGACATGACCAATCGATGAAATGTCAAACAGGAGAAAGTTATATCAAATGTATGAATATAAAAATCTTTGATATTAATATGTGAAGACTTCTGTAGCTTCTCTCCTCTCTCGATGACTCGATCTGAACATCGAAATTCAAATACAGTAATGAATCACAACGGATTTTGGCGCGCAAATTCGCACTAACCGAACAGCGTAAATCTCGGTGTTTCCACAATGGGGAAAAAGAAAGTTATCTTCACAACAAACATAAAAATGATAAATATTCAATATATTTTGAGAGAACATACCTTGCTGAGAGAAAGAAATCCTCTGCTTGCTTCGTATCATCAATGTTTAAATTAAAAGTACAGCATAAATACGAATGAGTCGACTATAGAGCAACAATGAAGTTTGAGGAATTTGACTTGAAGCTTGAACCGAAGTAAGTCTCATGGCGGAATATTTGCACCTTGGGAATAGGTACTTTTACCCCGGTATATCTATATCTTGTCTTTACTTTTTTGAATGACTTAAATTATAACATTTATAGGGATTGTGACGATTTTTATGATAGTAACTACATTAATAAACAAATGATTTATGAAAAGAACACTAGGAATGGTCTGAACAGACTGACAGACAATTGACTATTGAAGCACGGGGTTATTTGTCCGCCATTGCGAGCAACACCGTACCATAATTTGGCGCTCTTACCCGCCAGAACTTCAAAAACATGGCTGTTGTTAATACTCAGAAATCAATGTCTGTTTGCAATGCTGAAGGGTTTGCTGTCAGTAGATTTAGTCAAGCTGATGCGCCTCAACGGTGCTTATCTGCATACCGTGCGAGTGAAACACCGCTTGCTGACGGTAGGCTATTCCAAAAGCGGTAATCCGAAGGCAAAGCAGATAGTGTGGTTCAATGGCTGTTCATCTCGACAACAACATATTCTTGAAGATATTCACGTAGAATCAAGCGTCGAGCCTCTCGAAGTTTAGAGTCATTAAGAAGGAAACGGCTGAGACGTAATAAGAAGGAACGCGAAGCCATTAAAATCATGTCTAAATCTGAAAGAAAGACAAAATATTCTTCCATGGCTAAAAAGGAAGTTGAATCTGAAATATTGGTCAAAACAGAGAAGCGACATAGGGAATTGAAAGAACGTTTATAGAACGCTGCATTAAGTACCAGGTGCGATATGAAAAGAAAAAAGAAAAAAACAACTAAAAAGCTACAGGTAATTAATAGTGTTTCATATTTATGGTATTTATATTAAAAACTTTTGTATTATTATTATAAAATACAGTCATACAGGGTTCGAGATTAGAATTTCCCCCTAGTAGCATTAATATGGATACCAGCACTTCAAAATTGGCATCCAAACTCAAAAACTGGTATCCAAATGTCATATCCATTGAAATGAGAACTTCAAAAGTTACATACATAGGACATTAAATGTTGCTAGTGGCCAGCGTGCCAAGAATTTGCTGGTATCCAAAGTTTTTATATCTGCCATCTGGTATCCCAAATTGAAAAGTGGTATTGTCAGGATACTGCCAATCTCAAACCCTGCACTCATGGTGTATAGATAGCAAGCCGTCCAATGGTCTGCAGTTTATTCAGTCTACTTGATCTCTACAGTGTTCCTGACAATACAGTACTGATTTAAAAGTAGTACAAGTGCATTTGCACCAGTACACTCAAAAGTATATCATATTGTCACTGAACTTAAATATAACCCTAATTTCAAACATCTCAATGCTGTCATTAATTAATACAGATAATAAATAGAGCATACAGTATACAAATAATGAATGTTTATGAGTGCAATGGTAAGAATGTTTTCATGAGGTGAAAGATGGAATGTTCCATTCAGCGAGACGACAGCCGAGTTGAATGGAACATTCCATCGTTCACCGAATGAAAATATTCTTACCATTGCACGAATAAAAACATTCATTATTTGTTTTATATAATACCAAAAATAGACTAATATTAAAAGGTTTACGGTAAGCTCCCGCCATTTTGACGAGTCGTATTTGCATTAAATCCCATTTACTGAGTTTCGAATATCAGTTAAAATAAACTGCAGCGATCACCGTACGAGAAGCATTTTGACGGATGCGATTTATCGAAAACACAATGGAATAAAACGTATAGTACAATTGCACTCGCAAGAGTGAAGAGTGTAACAGCCAATTAAACGATCAGAATTCAATAAGGTACATGTATTATATAATTTATACTGTACCGTATTATAATATCTGAATGTACTGTAATCCAGCCCATGACCATGATATTTCTTTTCATTTACAGCATACAATATTATACATTTGCATTATCAGTTCATTATAAATTTCAAACACCAAATGTTGATGTATAACACCCCCCCCCCCCCTATGGCTGTACTGTATAAAATGCTTACAAAGGAACATGAATGAGCCCAAGGATGGGTTAGCGGGCAGTTACTTTACTTCATAAGGCAGCAAGCTGAAGAAGCGCCACTGTACAGTGTATATAAGTATATATCACCTCATACTCTGTACAGTAGTTATGGGGCATATCCAGACACTGGACAAATGTCACTGGTCACTATCCAATATGCAACCTAAAACCTGCTTTATTGTGTTTTTGTATTTTACTGCTTTTACATGTACAAGAATGTCATTGTGCATTCTGTTTTATTGTTAGCAATACCAGTACTACTATTAAGAGGTATTCATGGACCATGCAAAAATATATATTTAGGCCTCTGAATTAAGGTTGGCAATCAGCAAATGCCAAACTGATTGCCGACCTATAAGTCTTTCACTGACCGTATAGAAGACCTCAGTCTTTGGGTCTGAAAATCAGTAAACGGTAAAAATTTTCGAATTTTAACGGTAACAATAAGAAACATTTTGGTATTTTAATGGTAAATCTTTGAAAAGTGTTCTGAAACGATAAACAGTATTTTTTTCCTCATGATTCACGCGAAACTTTTAGTGTTTTCACGACTGACTGTAACCAAAATTGAGTGAATCACGACTGATGATATACCCCATCTACACCCTCTGGCCAGGCATATTTTTCAAGCTTGCCCGGTGTGGATATATACTCAGACTCTCAGAGTAACATCAGATTTGCCAAAAGCATTGAACGTAAAAATCTAAAGGACATCAGTCATAAGTTAGAGTGCAATACTTGGGAAAGGTGTTTTTGGTGTTTGCAAAAAGATGTTGTATAGAGAAATAACTGTGGCTGTGAAGACATTTCAAGACCATGTCAAACTTGATCTGGTAAATGGGAAGCAGATGTTCTGAATCTATTTGACCATCCAGGTATATAATGCATAATTTTTCAGGTGAAATGCCTACAAAAATATTTATAAATTTATTTAGATACTTTATGACCACGTACTTGTATAAATTTGTACAGTAAATGTTGTGGTGAGAGAAAGTGTTTTGAATAATGTTATTCTGTCAACATGTACATTAATTAAGTGGCTGAAGATAAAATTGAAGAAGAATGATTTAATTATCCTGTACATGTATTTTACGAGCTGTCAATAATAAACAGCTTTCTTCGACATTTCGAACGACTGCTGAGGGCCCTTTGTCAAGCAGTTACGAAGTTGATCAAGTGCCAGTTGCTTGAAATGTTACCACATACTGTGTATCATACAGTAAATACTGTATATCATATAATCAAGCCATGTTTACTGTACATCTCGTCAGGCTCACCTCGCCAACAACAGTCAATCTCTGAGTTTCCGCTGCCATGACAACAAACATACAAACTATTGTTTATGTAGCTGCAGCATAAACATAGAGATATTTTGTTATAAAATTTTAAGATACAGGTATTTCGATTGTAGGCCAAAAAAAATATGTGGGTTTCCCGACCATACCTAGCTTTTGGACGCCGATATGCTGTATAATGTTCCAGGAAATGCTGTCACAATCTGGGCTAAGGTATCGCGATAATGGAACTATTAGGCCTAGCAGTTTAAACCAACTCGACAAGATTTCGAGAAGCGATGACTTCCATTATCACCAATGTGACATGATGTTTGCCATATTTGAGGAAAAAATATAACAGCCAAAATAGAAGCGATTGTACTATGTGTTTATTGTCTTCTTTGGCAGGCAGAGGTGTTTTCTATATCATTTATTAAATCTTTGAGAACAAGATCATTCCAAACTTCTTCGCCACTGTCCTTGTCAGTTGCTGAATCGTCGTCCACATGATCCTCTGAAGAGCTTGGATTCATACCAAAATCATTTGAATCGTTCAAAGGATTATCGTCAACAGAACAGGCCCCATCAGATTCCTGGAAAAGTGAAGGTATATTAAGTAATTGGAATCCATCAATTGCAAGACTGCAAGTTGCGTTTTGCATTTTGCATATTAATGTTAGCAGGTGATCTCTGCAAGCTCAAATATATTCGGTATAATAATATTGTGGACATAGCTGCATTGTTAACTATTATATAATTGTTAACTATGACAAACAATAACAGCACTTGTGTATTTGAACTAAACTTTATACTGGTGTATATTTTTTATGTATGTATGACTGTACTCTATGTATGTATACAGCTATTTCAATGAAGGTTGTCCCCGAGCAAAGCGGAAAAGTTGAAAACAAGCGCGAAAGGCTTGCTGGAAATCGCTAAAAAAATTTCCGCTTTGCTCGGGGACAACTTTAACTGAAATAGCTGTAGTTAGTAGCAGTGGTGAATATATCAATCCTATGATATATCTTCCTTCCCAGTTTAGATCTGCTCCCCCCCCCCCCCTGCATAGAGTGAAGCCAGTGGTGTATGGAATCTTCTATTTTTATGTGCTGGACAGCAATGCAGGTATTTTTGGGGTGCACAAAGACAGTCAGTGCCTGCAATGACAACTTCATTACTTTTAGCGTCTTTGTGCGCCAAATACATGTACATATAATGCCTGTTTACACTTGCAATTTTTGTTGCAATGCAACTTCAGAAGAGATTTTCTGCTCCTGATGGATTTGAACGAGTGAAATAAGTGAAATAGTTATGGATATTATGACTACAAGAATCTAAATGTGAACATTCAGAAGTTATTGTTCGTAATTTACATCCATCAGAAGATGAAAAATTGAAAATGACCCTCATTTGTAATCACAGCAAAATTGCAAGTGTATAAAAAGGAGCTTAGTTTATCAACAACAATTTAAAGACTGTTGTCTGTTGATCACCAATTTTAAGATCTGTTGATCACCGAGATAGACACTGGTGTTGAAGTGAGTTTACAGCAGATCGAATGTCATGTTGAATTTCATGCGTACTGACAGTGGTATTTAATAAATAACAAGTCTCACCTGTGGTTGTGTCTATATATGCTGACATGTCTCTGAGTCACTGTCTGTCGTATCACTCGATTCGGACTTCTGGCATGACTTTCGAAGGACCTCTTCGCGGTTTCTCTTGTTTTCATGCCTGTTTATTGTAGATCTTGACACCAGTTGATCATAGTGATGGCATAAAACCAGATTCCTTGACTCGTCCATTGACATAATTGTCAATATTAACCGAATCTAACAAACCTCGATCTACACAGTAGTCAGTACGTAGTTTCGGTTTCCGAATAGGGGAATAACAAACCCGCAATAATCAATATAATAACTTTGTCTCAAAAATAACAAAATCCCCTTGTGTTTGATCAGCTTGTAGCCTTGTATGCCTCGACCTTTTAATTTTAATAATAAACATTCGCCGGCAGATATCGGAGTTTTCTTACAGTGAACGAACATGACCAAAGATTTAAGGAGCTTTCCTGTTGTCCTGAAACTTACATTAAATCTCACAATTGCTTTTGTTATGGATTAGGGTTCACCTTAATACATGAAAGGTAAACATTTAAATTTAGTGAGACTTTCGTGCGAAATTAAAGCACCGTAAAAGCATAGTCCACCCATGTGCTAGAAATTGAAAATTAAAGGGCCTTAAAGAACCTTAAAGCTTGTTTAAACGATATTTTAAGGTCACCTACTTTTAAGGCATACTTAAAAGCGCCTTAAAGCTTATCCTCAAACTTTAAGGAACTTTCAGTTATCCTTAAAGCCACTTAAATCTCAATTTTCGTCCTGTGTGATGGGAAACATTTTCCGCAACAAATATTGACCAACAGCAAAGCTTAATGACCACCCGCACCATAAAGGAAATTATCCATTCCTGCTTCAAAGTGCCAGAAGAAAGACTCGGAATGGCCGAGTTGATGTGTTGTTTGGACACTCTTGTTGAATGTAAAATGCCGTAATGTAAAATTTATATATACCTTTGAGTAATAGGCCCTCGGTCTTCCAAGGCCAAGCAATTTTGGCCCTTTGTTGGCGCAAACCAAGTAGCTTCATCACATCATACACCTGCTGCCTATAAAGGTCCATTTACATGGTGCGATTCTTGTATACGATAGTCGTATACAACTTGCTTACATCATTTCTGCGATGTATTTACATGATAAGATCTGTGTACAATTGTTGTGGCCCCGTGCATTTCACACGAACAAACATACTGGCCTGAGCAGGAAATGTTACAATTGACGCCATCTGTCGCAATCAAAAGCTAACGATGGATGCCAGGAAGCTATTAGCTTGCTAGATTAGCTTAGCGATTTTAAGGCGAAGGGAAAAAAGAAAAGAAAACAAGCCATTTGGACAAGGTCTTGGTTAAAACGTTCAGACCACAGAATTTATTGGCAATTATTAGAAGAATTGCGGCTTGAAGACCCCAAGAAATATCATCGATACTTGCGAATGGACACATCGACATTTGAGGTATTTTGCAAAATATTATGCAGGGTTCGAAATAACGGTTCGTGAATCACAAATCAATTTCCATTTTTCACGAACCCAATTTCATAGAAATTGATCAAAATCACGAATCAAAAGTCTCTCAAATTGATAAAATATCAGTTCTTTGTAAATGTGATGAAGGATCATATACTCTGAAGATATTGTTGTTAGATTGTACTTAAAAACGATTATAATTCCACCCAAAATTCTATTTCTTTGAGAGTTTGCGATGTATATTATATATTTGAAAATTGCAGTGCTTCCACTTTTTAACTTCCAATTGGAGAAAATTCCTTGAAAATTCCTTGAAAATTCCTTAAAATAAAATATTAATTCACGAACCATTTTTTCAGAATTAATTCGAACACTGTTATGTTATACAAACTTACAAACATACATACATATATATAGTTGTTACATCTTTACAGTTTGTTCCTAAATATTTACAAGCATGTATACTGCATGATAATACTGTTTTAATTACATGTAAATGATGTAATAACAACATAAATACCATCTTTGGTATATATTAAAAGTACATATTTAAATGAAATCAAATTATACAAAATATAATATTAATTATCCTGTTTCTAACTCTGAAATGACCGTAAAAGGTCTTAACAGTACTTCCATTAAACTCATAATTGAAGTTTTGAATAGCCATATAAGTACATGATAACACATAATTATATTAAACTTTGAAACTTTATTGAAGGGTTTTAATACACAAATTACTGGTAAACCAGTATTTTACATTGTGGTCATATATATTAGATAATATATATGCTTGTATATATAACTATATTTATTTTAAAAAAATTCCTGGTTTCTGATTGACTATCTGGTTACTAAATTGTCATATCAACTCAATGGCTAACCAAATATTTGGACGTGTTTGCGCCATATTACTATGACGACAAGAATCATATTGACTCACTGACGCCATTGATATGACGACGACTGCCAAAGGAATAAGGAATTGTTTTTTTCTTAATACAAATAAAATACAAATGGCTTCCATTTGTTTTGAATTTTTAAAATAAATAGATAAAACAATTATTGAATTCGGTTTTCGCACAATATGAAGAATTATCAAGCCCTCAGTTTGCCTTTATCACTTCGGGCTTGATAATTCTTCATATCGTGCTCAACCTCATTCAATAATTGTTAAATATTGATATATACAGCAAAAACACAAATGAATTCATTATTTATATAGTATTTCATTGCTATAACTTCAGGCTTGTTGTATGACCACCTTTCTCTAGCTACCAATATATTATATTTTGGTATTATATTATGATTTTTAATATGGTGATAATCTGTCTGTATTCAACTGTTTATTATATCTTTTGATAGTCATTGTTGAAGAACGTGGAGTGTCAATTGCAGAAGAAATATACAAATATGAGAGAGGCAATGCCTGCAGGGCAGAAGCTAGCATTAACATCGAGATTCTTGGCTAGTGGAGAGTCATATTGCCACTTTTGCATTATCAGTTCTGTGTCTCTGTGCCTTCCATATGTTGCATAGTACCAGAAGTATGTGACGTTATCTATAATACATTGAAGAGTGAATATTTGAAATTCCCTGAAAGTGAAGAGGACTGGCTGAAGATAGCAACAGGATTCAAGGAAAAATGGCAACTTCCACATTGCGTTAGTGCTGCAGATGGGAAACATATTAGAATTATACACCCGCCTAAAAGTGGTTCTGAATTCTATAATTACAAAGGTTTCTTCAGCATTGTTCTAATGGCAGTTGTTGATGCAGATTACAACTACAATATGTTGGTTGCCAGGGCAGAATTAGTGATGGAGGCATGATAAAAAACACCATTTTCTGGAAAAACGTTGGTCAACAATGCACTTCACAGAACCTAAGCCACTTGATGACGAGAGAATTCCAGTTCCATACTTCCTTGCTGGTGATGATGCATTTTCCCTCGAACCAAATGTTATGAAGCCCTGTGCCCAAAGAGCTCTCACAGATGAAAAAAGAATCTTCAGCTATATGCTTTCAAGGGGCAGGCGTGTCAGTTAGAATGTTTTTGGCATTTTGACCTTCCAAATTCATTTCTGGCCTTTTCAGGGTCATACGATACAAACGTCGCATTGTCTTGACGTTTTTTTGTTCGGCAACGATGCGACTGGGATATGTCGTCAAAGAGTTAAAATAACTTTTCCTTTCATTATATAACATTTTATAATATTTACAAATTCCCATTTAAGACACAAATCAGATAACTATCAGTCTGTCAGTGCAAAATGGAAGTAGCTGATAACTGTTTGTGAACTTTGTAGCTTTAAATAATAGTAAGCCTTTGAATAACAATAATAAGGCCTGACCAAAATGAGAGGCAGAGGATTACTGAAGAAATCCCAGGATTTTTCACCAAAAATGTTTGCCACTGGAGGAGAAAGATGCCCTGTCTCGCTGTTTAAAGAGTACTTGACATGCCAACCAAATCATTTACAAACCAAATCGATGCTCCTTTTACCTTTCCATCAACTGCAAACCCAAGGACGAAGTTTGGTATAAAGCACAACCGATGGGTACGAATCACATCAATGAAATGATGAAGCGAATCGTTGCTGGCACTTCTCTGGAAAGTAGCAGCAAGAAATTGACAAACCACAGCGCTCAGAAGACCCTTGTCAACAAGTTAAGAAATGCAATGTTGAATGGTCCTCCATTGTTAAGGTTACTGGCCATCGAAACAATCAATCAATCAAAACTTATTAAGCACCATTAACTAAACCAAATAATTATTTACAAAAGGTAATTTTACGAAACAATGGTGCAAGCTAACTGTAATAACCATATTAAAGGTTAGACGAGACAGTCAGCTTGTAATTATTATTAAAATCAAATAGTGAGAATAGCTCAGACGGTTAAATATCTTAAATATAAAATTGAAATCAAATTATCATGCAAATTATCAATAAATATATTTTAAGAATATAAATTTCACTCATATTTTGATAATAATTTTTTTTTTATTTCTTTTTAAATTGAGATGGTTTTAGTTTCTTTGTCTCATCATCAATATCATTCCATAGTTTTGCACCAGAATATCTAATATTAAATTTTCCATAATTAGTTCTTATACGAGGAAGAGAATATGATGATCTTGAAGCAAGTCTGGTATTATAATTATGTGTATGATTAACAGGGAGAAAGAATGTATTAAATGTATCCGGCAAATGATCACTATGAAAATCATACATAAATAATGCATTATGATAAATGACAAGATCATGTATCTTTAGAATCTCAAGTTTAATAAAGAGCGGGTTTGTATGTTCATAATAACTAGAAAAAGTCATTAATCTAAAAACTTTCTTTTGTAAAAGAAACAAAGGATTAAGAGAAGAACAATAAGTGTTCCCCCAAACCATATATTATATATGGATAAATCAATGAGTAGTAGAGGTTCCTAAGAATATCACTGCTAACAAAATGTCTTATCTTTGATATAGCTCCAACGTTACGTTTTATCTTTTTTGAAAGCATTGAAATATGTGCCTTCAAGTTCACGACTCCTAAATAAGAGGTGTCAAATTCATGCTTAAGTGGTTGACCATTCAGAGAAATTTTCACTTGATAATTAACTTTCTTTTGAACTGGATGAAATATAATATAATTAGACTTTTCTACATTAAGAGATAACTTGGTTGCACATAGCCATCGATGGACATGCGAAATTTGATTGTTGACAATAGTTTCTAATGTTACTAAATTTTTATCAGCATAAAAAAGATTTGAATCATCAGCAAAAAGTTGAATATCAAGAACACTAGAGAGTTTCGAATATCATTGATGTATAGCAAAAAGAGGTCCAAGAACTGAACCTTGAGGTAAACCACAAGATACATTTAATAGTCCAGATGAATTACTTCCTACTGAAACAAATTGTTTTCTGTTATCTAAGTAAGACTTAAACCAATTATGTGATATACCCCTTATTCCATAATATTCCAATTTCTGTAGAAGGATGTTGTGATTGACTGTATCAAAAGCTTTGGACAAATCTAGGAATATACCACAAGAGTAGTAACCATCCTCAACTGCCCTTTGTATTCTGTCTGTAATTGATAAAAGTGCATGTAAGGTAGAATGTTTTGATTGAAATCCAAATTGCTTGCTATATGCAATATATTGTGTTTATTGATAAAATTACTAATTCTTTTAAACATTAGCTTTTCAAGTAATTTATTAAATACTGAGAGCAAAGAAATAGGACGATAATTGTTAAGACTCGTGGTTGATCCCTTTTTAGGTATAGGAATTATCCTCGCAATTTTAAAACCGTCAGGGACTATACCATTTGATAGTGTGAATTATTAAATAATATCTCCAAAGGTTCTGAAATTATATCTTTCATTAATTTTAAAATATCTATTGGTACCCTTGTTGAATTTAAGTTATTGATTTCGTCCACAATTTCCTGAGAAGTGATTGGGTAAAGGAATAAACTATGTGATAATTTTTGTGGCATAAAATCCATTGGAGATATATTTACTGAAGGTATGGTTGCAGCTAAATCATTTCCTATGTTAGCAAAAAATATATTAAATGCACTAGCTATAGATTTGCTATCAGTTAAAGCAGCTTCAGCCTCAAGTATCTTTGAAGGAAAGCCACCACCACTCATTGGCTTAAGATTAATGATCTGTCTAATTCCTTGCCATATATTTCTCAAGTTTGTCTTATTTGAAGTAAAATATTTGTTATAATAATCTGTTTTACTAATCTTAATCAGACAATTTAACTTATTTCGATATACTTTAAATTTTTTATGATAGTATACTGACCTAGATTTAACGTATTTTTTGTACAAATTATTTTTTATTTTTAATTGCCATGTGTTATCCATGGTTTAGACCGGTGTTTAATATCCTTTCTACTCAGCTGTTTTAATGGAATATGTTTATCAATAATCTTCATTAATTCAGAATTGAATGTGTCAAACATTTCATTTACATTATTATTGGATGATTCTAAGTTCCAATTTGTAGATTGCATATCTTGAAGAAAATATTATTCATTAAAATTGGAATAATCTCTTTTAAATAATTTAAAGCCTTTTGGTAAGGTTGTAAATTTATTGATGATAAGAAAATTTGGAAGATGGTCGGTTAAGTCATAAACTATGTTGCCACTAATAGTATGATGAAAAACTGAATTAAAAATATATTATCAATTAAAGTAGCTGAGTGATGAGTTATTCTAGTAGGCTTCAAGATATGAGGGTTAAATAAGTAAGATCCCAATTGTGTTTAAAAACTCATCAGTACCTGGATGTGAATCTATATTTAAGATATTCAAATTGAAATCACCATTATAATGCAGTATTTCTTTTCTCTACTAATTTTATCAATTGTTTCATTTAAGAATGCCATGAATGCTTCAAGATCACTATGTGGGTGTCTATAGATTACCCCACACATTAAATCATCTTTAAATCCACTCTGAATCTCAATCCACAAACATTCATAATCATTTGTAGACTGTGACAAATCATCTCTTACAGAGTAGTTTAGTTTATCTGAGACAAAGAAACCTGCCCCGCCTGCATTCGATAAACTAGGTTGAGAAATAAATGAATAACCAGGAATAATATGGCAGCATAATGATTCTTCAGAGACCTTATATTTTGTTTCAGTTAAACCAATCAGAGAAAAAGAATGACTCAAATCTGTTAGCATTTGTAACAAACTGTCAAAATTGGCATTTAAGCTTCTAATTTTGGAATGTAAAATTGAAAAATAATTGTCAGAAATACAATTTGATATTTCGTAACTGCTTTTAAAATCTGAGGTGGAATAATAACCAAAATTTGTATGCTGAGGTAGGTTTAAATCCGGATCTAAATTAGAAAGAATACTGCTAGAATTTAAAGTATTTATCAGAATCTAGTTGTGGTAAAGAGTCCATGTTAGAAGCCATTATTAAAGATATAGTCTAATATTACTACTGATTACTTATCTGTCAGTTCTTATCTCATTCATCTAGCTAGCAAATCAAGATCATTTGTTGTAGATATTAACTTCTTAGGTGAGGTGAACTGGAGTCCCTTCGTAGGTAGATGTTTCCTTGGTTGGTCCATATATATTTATAGTTCAACGACTTCTTTATTTCCAAGCATTTGTTAAATAGGATCTTATTCTTTCTAGTTAGGCTCTCTGCAATGTAGATCTTCTCTTCGGATATCCTTCCAAGACCAACATCTTTAGTAGATTTTTCCTTGAGATATTTCCTGGCGTGATACAGCTTATCTCTCATACTATGTCGAACAAACTTTGTGATAATTGCTGGGGATTGATTTCTGGCTGTTGGATTGCTTTTGAGATGGTGGCTTATCGAAATATCTTCAGCTTTGATGTTTACATTTACTAAGTTACCAGCAGAGCATACTAGGGCATCGGTATCTTCATCTTCTTGAACGGGAATACCTTGTATCTCGAGGCAATCCCAGCGGTCATATTGTTCTAGTTCATTGAAATTTACACACATTTGCTCCGATTGATTTTGCAAGTCAAAAACTTGCTTTTTGAGTAATTGATTTTCTTTTACTAGCTCAGTACTCATTTCTTCAATGTACTGATGTTTTATCAGCAGTTCATCATATTTTGCACTGATAAATTCGACCGACTTCACGAGACCTTCCATTTTGTCTTCGAAACTTACAGTCCCTTGACGACTACGACGAAGGAGATGAAGTTGAGCAACGAGATCTCTCAAACACTTCCCATAACTGCCAAGTTAGCTTTACTGTCATGTCGAAGCTGTCTGAAGATGTACAAGCTCAAGGACAAAAGCGGCGTCGCACTTTCATGATCGACAGTGATTCCGACTAACTGATGAACTATTTGATCGAACTGGATATTTTCATTTTTGAGTGTTATAAATCCAAGTTGTTTAATGTTTTGACTGTACGATACTAGTTACTTCCATTGCTCGTATTAACTGTCGTAAATATTTTAAGATGCATGTGGTGTGACTTTGTGTAAACCAATTAAAAAAACAGGATTGGAAGATGAAGTTTTCTTGATCACTGGATGTTCGTCTTATAATTGTCTCGCACATTTTCTTGTATATTATTAATAAGTAATAACATGGTTTCTCATGCAATTTGGAAAAAACATGCACTCGTGAGTTTTTCAAAGACTACAAATAGCACTTGTCCTTCGGACTTGTGCTATTTTGATAGTCTTTGAAAAACTCACTCGTTTTTAACAAGAGTCTAGACAAATTTGGAGACCAGATTTTGATCTTGATAGTACGACAAGATCATTCGCATATAGTGGACTACTTAGTCTCGTTCCATTTGGTAAAAGAAATTGGTTTGGGTTTACTTTTTCAAATAGATTAGGAAGTTTGTTTGTATATAGATTAAAGAGAAGGGGGCTTAAAACACAACATTGGCATACACCTCGATTGTAAGAGAAGTATTTTTTCTCAATAAAACTAATTAGTCTTTCTACATAAGTTTAGATATGGTATAAGTCTACATAAGGATAAGTCTACATAAGTTTAGATAGGTATGTAATTTTCAAATATTTGTTTATTAACCAGCTTTAAAAGTAGGAGTAACCAGGGACATATGTATAATGTAGAATACTCGGGTTGGGTCTGGGAAACCAGACAATTTATGAGAGTAACCAATCGCAGAGACGTATGTATTGACCGTAGATGATACATAATTGCGGTCAAATAAATATGCAATAAAAGTGCCAGTGTTGCCGGGGAAATGGGTAAGCTAAAGCACGCCATCCGAAAAACTGTGCTGTGGAATTGAGTAAATAATCTCCATGCCCTAGTGTAAGTAGGGATATGGACGATTGCTGTAAACTAGATTTATTTAAACGCGTTATTATATCTGCCAGCGTTGAGGCTGCAGGTCGAGGGGGATGTCTATTGGAAGATTGTTCATGTTGCTCGGTGCCAAGTGTTTGAAGGCTGACACCTGAAATCGAGATAAACAATTGGCCAGTTTGTTATGAACACCAGGGATATGTTTAGCTTTAAACAGGATATTGTTTTGTAAGCAAATTAACACCATCCTGCGAACAAAACACATTAATGACTTATCCCGACAGGACTTTTTGTTAATGACATGAACTAACACGTAATTGTCGGTAAAAAATAAATAGATTGATTGCGCATCTTATGCCCCCATAAGCACAGGCTGAGGACAATTGGATAAAATTCAAAAATTGCTATGTTATGATTTAACCAGTGTGATGGCCATCGACCATAACACCATTCAGTGCCAAATATAGCCCCAAAACCAATAGAACCTGACGGCATCAGTGAATAAAGTCAACTTGGTGGAATTGAGCCAGGCTTCATCGCGAAAAATTGAAACGCTATTAAAAGAGGGCAGAAAAGTTTGCCAAATTTGCAAGTCTGCTTTTACTTCATAACGCGATCGCATTAAATGACGTGGATTTTGAGTTCCTTGTGTGTGGTCAATAAGGTGCCTTAAATTGTGCGGCCTGGCTCAATTGCAGAACAAGCGAAATTCAACAAGCCAATTATGGACTGGAGGTCTTTTAATGTGACCTTCTTCCGTTGAAGAAAATATGAAATTGTTTGGCGATTTTTTCCATAGGCAAACAAGCTTCACCTTTGACCAAATCTAACTCAATATAGCAGCAAAAACGAGTGTTGTTGCTGGACCACAGGTTTTTTCAGGTGGGCGTGCAGTATAATCCCCGCCATTTCCTTCCCAAAAGTTGATAGTCTTTAGGGTGGTTTGGCATGATGCGAAAAGCGTTTTTAATGTCGGTTTTTGCCAAATAACAACCATGCCCCACATGTTTGATTAGATGTATAGCATCGGACACGGTTGCATAATGAACACTAGTATTTTCAGTGGAAATGCCATCATTTACCGATGCCTGGTGTTTTCTTAGGAACTAGTCCAAGAGGAGAAACACAGAAGGAATGAAATGGCGGAGCTGCGAAAGGACCAGCCACCCAAAAGGCCACTAATTCCTTAGTCAGTTTCAGGTCAACAATGCTTGGGTGTTCTAGGGCCGATGATAAGTTTTTAGACTCTAGAAACCGAGTTTCACCATCAAAATGTAAGGAAAAACCAAACGAAAACCCATAAATTAATTAATTAAAAATAGTTTATTCAAGCCGGACAAAAGATTAATGAGAGGCCAAAGTTTTACTGGTGCTGGTAGGAAATTATTTGGTGGGGCGATCGGAATTGGCGATTGATTTACCACTGAGGCCACGAACATTATTGCCACACTGAGTGCTGCGATGATTACCTTGACATTTAAAACATGTGTGTTTAAACTCGCAGCCTGAACAAGCTAGACCACGATGAAATTTAAAACAATAACCCCATGGTACAGCATTAGGTGGTCGGATTCGGGGCTTTAAACTACCATTATCGTGGCCTATTTGGGGTCCAGGGGCTCGCTTGCTGGTGGAAATTGTGGAATACTGTGAACGCAACCAAAGTTCGCTGTGGATCGAGCCCCATGGCACAAGGCTACATTGAGTTTGACAGAGAAATCGAAAATTTTCGTCGTAGAACCGCCAATTCTGACCGTGTAACACCAAATCGCGTATTGTCTGCCTGTATTTCATGAGGGCGGGGGCCTCATGCGGGAATTTTTGGGTATATATACCTACAAAAATGTGAAAGTCCTGAAGCCAGACATCAATACTTAGAATTTTCTTTGGCTTTGAATCTGGTTCGAGACAAAACGAAGCTGGGAGACCCGCTTCGGAACTCATGAATGAAATCTGAAATTTATTGATAATAGAATTGCTCAACAAGCTGCCAAAATCGATGGACTCCCCATTCCAAATTTTTCCCTTAAGTTTTACCGATACCCTGGAATCGATAGGTAAACTGGCCGAGTGACAGAGTTCGGTAGGTTCCAGAGAATTGCTCTCGCTATTACTATTTAATGTAGGCAATAACTGAGGCTCACCTGAAATGCTGGCATGAGCCGCAGCTATTGCCCCACAGTTACCAGAGTCTTAGCCTCGGATTGTTGACTTTGTGGCGGTGGAACATTATGGTGTGACCTTGGCTCTTGCATGTAAGTGGGAACTGGTTGATGATCAGTTTGATGCCACTGGCACTGGAGTGGGAAGCATTGTTGAAAACTGCGTCGAAAGCTGCTTTGCTACTTCGGCAGTCACTGTGGACACAAGCGTCTGTAGAAGTTCAGGCGGCAAAACAGTCTCCATAGAAACAGCATCGCTAAAAGGGGGAACAGAAGCCGTCGGTGCTGTATTAACTGAAGGTGGTTGATTGGCACTGCGCGTCGCCATTGTAGCGTTGATGGCGAACTACGGCGACTACGCTGCAATGACGGGGCATCAGCTGACACGGTAGCAGGTCTTTTGTGTTGCTTTTTCCCTTTTGGTGACATTCTGCAACAGGAAAAAATTGCGAAAAACAGTTTTGAATGTAATGAGAATCAATGATAAATGACAACTGCGATTAATATACATCATCGTTGAGCCGCATGAACGTTGAGACCAGTAGAAGAGAACAGAATAAAGCAAAAATTCTTACCTGTTTAAATTAAAATGATACTAAAGAAAAAACTCTTTGATTAATAAATTTTGATATCTTCACAAAGTGGTATTCACTTGGCTGTAGACTGAATGCGACTGATGTGAACCGCATGAAAGTATGTACGATAAATGACCCCTTTTTCAGCCATCTGCTTGATCATTCCACATCCTAGGGACATTCTTGCCTTCGTATGACAATTCTTATCTTACCACCACCAGCTTATCAATTATAATAACCAACCTATCTACCCCAATGTCTCAGCCGGAAAGGCATAAAATTCCTATTAGCAAGCAAATATTATATTATCAGGAAAAATTTCAATTTGTGTTTTGGTAAGGCCGGACCCTACACACGGCGGTAGACGGTTATTTGTAATGGATAATTGCCCATGACAGACAAGGAAAATCGCTATGGCATCACTTGCTCAAGTCGAGGCAGAAATGCTTAAAATTCTTGTACGTTCGCCTGATATAAATCCGATTGAGAATATATTCCATCTTGTTAAATCTCAGTTGAATAAACAGGCAGTAACAGAGAATATGACCAGTGAATCTTATGAACAGTTTCAAACTAGAGTTCTTCAGGTATTGAGAACATTCCCATTGACATTATTGATAAAACAATTGATAGTATGGGCAAGCAAATAAATAAAATGATTTTGTCAAAGGGGTATAAAACAAAATACTGAATAATATTTAGGCACCCATTTACTTAACTTTAATATCAACATATTATTAATAGTAAGGTATTAATACATGTAAACAATTGTGCAATAATATTTCTTGTCAACAGTGCTCACATAATAAATCATTCATTACAACTTGTGTCAAAGAATTCATTGTTGTGCAACTTGGTCTTTATACCGACTTGGTCTTCTTCGAAGGATTTTAATATGATTTTTAACAGTGCTCACTCAAATCCCACCATAAAATGTGTATTATTTACAAACTTATGGCATTTGTGGTGAGAAATATTGATAATCTCATAAACAAATTTTATGCTATATTTCACAGACAGTTTTGATAGTTATAAACCGGTCATACGTCACATTAATTGTTTGAAACGTAACAGTGGAATCGTCTGCTTTTGTGTAGAAAGTTCTATAAAATCCATAATATTATATGGTCAACATTATTTAACACAAATGTTGAAAAACACTTGCCACAAGGAGACTTCTTGACTTGATTATTTTAGTCAATTTGTCTCCAAAAAACCGCCATCGCACGTCCATCATTTCAGTATTTACCCGGTCTAACGATCCTGCTTTAACTAAAGCCATAGGGGCATCAGACATAGCAAAGAATGGAGTATCTGAAAACAGCTCTATATCTCATTGACAAAATTTTTTTTGAGCTGGCAAATGGACAACATATCCTTGGAGAGCTTGTAAAAGATCTGCCCATGCGATAATGGCTGGATTCCATCTGAAGTCATTTAATAGAATGACCTCTGCCTCATCAACACTAAGCCATGCAAATGTCCCAGTTGCCGGATTACTGAAAGAAAGCATGGTAAATGCATTTCAAGGGCAACAGAAGAACGTTTTACCACTGTTCACAGGGCCATAGATAAAAATATTTTGATACTTTCCTCATACGTTTTGGAGTGCATTATAAATCGCAGTACAGAACGATGAGACATCAATTCGGTTTAGGCGCATCAGTTCTAATGCAGCTTCCAGCCACTGTCCTTTACATTGATGGACACATGTTGAGCCTTTAGCTTCCTGAAGGATTTCGATTCTCGTTTTCATTGCACATTTTGCCTTTGCCTTCTCTAAATTCCTTACCAACGGATAATGCTTCATCCACTGCTTTAGCCCCACGGTTGGCAATAAATTCTGCGAGCTGTGTATTGCCTTCTCGTTTTTGCTCAACGGCTAAACAAACAAGCTCTGCTCGGTTTGTAATATTCTTCTTTTCAATGACCTGGGACACCTCATAAATTGTCAAACCCCTCTCTCGATGGTTCTTTTTCTTTCCTTTTGACATAGACTGTCCAGATTTCCTTTTTCTGGTGGCTATTGCGTTTTCAGTCCTTGACCGTGTCGACAAATCGGGATGATTATGTGAATGGCATGGTTGTGGGTCTTGTTTGGTAACATACAGATATGCACTATAGTACGTATTATGTAAGTCACTAAAGCTAACTTTAATACCGAATTTGTGATCAAGATAGATCTGTATGACCCTCCATCGACACAACCCAGTGTTATAATCTCGCACCAGCATCTCTCCACACTTCTATAACTGCATCTGCAAAACGTTGTCTTGTGTTGAAAACAGTTGTATTGGCCCTGCTATATGTAATGAGATATATCAATCGTTGAGGTTTCTCATTTAACGAAGCCATGTCTAATATAACTTTATTCCAGTGTGTTTGATAATACAATGTGATCGTAGTAGTAATATGACAACAACCGGAAGTACAAGAAATGAAATATTATTCAATTTAAGGCAGTTAAATATTACCTAAATATATGTTGTAATATAAAATAAGTTACATAAAAGCTTTTATTGTTTTTTAAATAAATAAAAACATAATTTGAATATAGTCCAATAACAGGCTCCTGAAAATGTGCGGTCCCTACCTATAGGATTCTATAGATTCTAAAGCATTCTATAGAAATTCCTATATATAATTCTTAAATTTGTATAGAAATTCATGTTCAATCCTATATAAATTCTTGTATAATCCTCTAAATCAAACTGCCTAAGAGAAACAAATAGCAAAAAAATTTATTACAGATAAAAACATGGTAAATATACAGTGTGTATAAAAAAAAGGCTAGTCTTTGAAATTCAAATTAGTCATAATTACAATTATC
This sequence comes from Paramuricea clavata, assembly GCA_902702795.2. Classification (NCBI taxonomy): domain Eukaryota; kingdom Metazoa; phylum Cnidaria; class Anthozoa; order Malacalcyonacea; family Plexauridae; genus Paramuricea; species Paramuricea clavata. The sequence continues at coordinate 5,482 of CACRXK020003764.1, read as the reverse complement.
TCATTGTTCTAAACTGTGTAGAGTTAATGATACAGGACAAAAACGTGTGTTATTTACAAAGGAGGTCAATTAACTTTATTTTAATTGCAGGGTGTTTATTTCACACAAATAAGTTAAAATTATTTGAAGATAAATTTAAGCACCTTGTCCTTCAACATGACCACTGTTTCTCTCAAGGCAAAGAGTGGTTCTTCCAAGCATATGACGCACAGCTCTTGTAATAAAGTCACGATTTTGCCATAGAGCATTGAATTCTTCAATGATTCTCTGGCGTAGCATCTCAATGTTGTTGCGCAGCCGGATGCGCAGCCATCCCAATGGTTGTTGCGCAGCCTTTTCGGATAGCCCCACATAAAAAAGTCACACAGTGTAAGTCCGGTGAACACGGCGGCCATTCCACATTATGGCCCAATCCAACAACATGGTCATTTCCAAACACTTGGCTCAGAAGATTACGTACGTCCAAACGACGATGCGCAGGTGCAACGTCCTGTACCCACCACAGATTGTGAAACACTCCATTTTCATACTGGTTTTGGAAATGAACAGCAAGGAAAGGTAAAGCATATTGTCACAACATTTGGAGGTACGCATCGCCGTCGACATTTCCCTCAAAGAAATACAGACCCAACAGGACACTGTTTCCGCACACTGCTCCCCAAACAGTTAGCTTCGCATGAGAATCTTTTCTGTTGAAATTAAATACTGGCGCATTTCCTTTTGGGGCATAATGCTGTACATTTTGAGAATTTACCACACAATTCATTGAGAATGTAGCCTCGTCACCAATCACCAAGTTTCCCCAAAAATGTGGTTCTTCACATTGTTGGTTAAACCCATTGGGAAAAATTCGATCGCTTCTGATAATCGTTTGGGAAAAACTCAAGGCTTATGTGCATTCGAAAAGGGGTGCCATTTAAGGTTGAGCTTCGTAATGCGGTTGAAGCCGGCTGATGTTATACCAAGTGGATTTCGACGAGCATTAACTTCTGGATCTTGCTCCAGCAGACGCCTTACTAAGCGATGCTACCTAGAGCAACAGTTTCATCAATTAGACAACAGTTACAGGAAAAAACTTGTCAAGAAATTTCTTTCTTACGACGACAATTTCAGTGAGGATCAGTGATCCGACTTGACTTGCTTTAGCGCATTGAATGTTCTTTCTACTGCTGCGTTTGAGAAAGGGGATGAGGCTGTGATCGAAACAAAACTGCATTAGACTGGGATACTTTTATTCTCCAGTTACGGTCTTCGCATCTCTGATTATCTTCTAATAACTCACCAGTATTTTTCCCAACTCAAATTTGAGTCACTTGACTCACTTTGCATCATCAATAGACTAGCAAAAACTTGTCTGGCACAGATGATAAAGTGCAAAGTAAACTTGCAAATTGTTTAAGACCGGAGAACATTGATAATCTTCAAACTCCCAGAGTAAATCCATTAATATGGAATCACATTTCGGCGACCGTACAAAGCACTGATGTGAAATATCAGAAAATTCAACAGTTGCTTATTGGTGCCATTAGTGCTATGTTCTACACCACCGAACAAGCTGTAAAAAACAACTGTGATAAAACGTTCGTCACAGCGTTGACTGATGGTGTTGCGACCCAATGTCAACATGATCTTAACCACACATGCAGGCTGGCCATGAAAACAGAATTAAATCAAGACTTAAATCAAGAACAGAAAGAGTTTGTTCCTCACAGTCGTCAACAAGTGGTCGACCCCAAAACACCTATCGCCCGTCATACAACAGCAACGAAAACCATGATTTCAACCATATCAACAACCAAGACGAGGACATTTTTTAGATTGAGGCTGGGGTCAAGGAACAAGAGAAAGAAAGCGGGGTCAAGGAACAAGAGAAAGAAAGCGGGGTCAATGAACAAGTAACTAAACCAAGTGATATCAACAATAGAATAGGGTTAGTTCAGTTGATATTATTTGTAAACCACATGTGACATTAACTCAACTGCCAATGCAGTTAGCTGGTCGGCTACAACCAACTCTTGGGACTTTAAATCGCTGCGATTTAGTGCGATTTAAGGGGAAAATGTAGTTTTTGAAGTCATGCAAAGAGATTTAAGACAAAAGTGAACTTTTTAAGTGATGTATGCGATTTAAACCAATTTAATTAAAGCAATTTAAGAAAAAAGTCAAATTTAAATAAGCACAATATATGTTGTTAGGGTGATTTAAGAAAAAAAAACCCAAAGTCATTAACACCAAAATTCACAGGCATACTATTGATGTCTCTATATAATTTAATTAATAATGCCAAATATTACCCTTACACCAAATTAACAAAGGCCAATAAATATATAAATTTATACCTACATCAGAAATCAAACATTAGGATATGAAACTAGTATGGAGAGATCTTTTCTAGCAAATTGTTCAGTAATTTATTTCTCCCTATTGTTAAATATTCTGGCATTCTGTCCAGTAATATTAATAGAACCTTTTGTACACATGTCCTCTATTGCACTTATCTTTCATTTTGGAATCCATCCAATCTGTTTCTCTGCAATCCTTTTGTTGATTAAAAATACATCAATGCCTTCTTCTGATATAGGCTGTATTCTGTGGCCGCTTATCGTTCAGTTCCGCTGCCCCCATTCGGGGTCTACTTTTAGTTTACATGAATCTATAGATTTTGATACGCTGAGTACGAATTCAGTTGTTGTAACTCGCACAGACCTGCAGTTTTTTTGTATTTTACGATCAAACATCATTTTTTATTAAAATTTCCGCCATTTTGTTCAGGAAACTTCATGTTATATACAGTTATTGTACTAGTCCAAGTCTCTTAGCAGGGGGGTTGCACGCGATGAAATAAAAATATAGATATTTTTTCACAATATAAATGCAAAAGGTACTGGTACATGTTTGTAAATAATTAGGAATTAATCTATTCTTTATTGCATCAACTTTTGTTTTTTTTTGGCTAATCATGATGTGAAATTGCAAAGACTGTCACTATATCCACAAAGACTCTCACAGCTGGTCTCACTTGTCATTGGTAAAGTTGTTTATTTTATTTATTACTGAAATTATGTACATAATTTTGGCCTTGCAATGTGAATAGCCAGAATAGGCAATTTTTCTTTGAAATTTTTGTCAACAATGAATAAGGAGCACAATATATTGTTCAATAAATGTTAGACCTATTTGTAGACCATTGCCCATCAAATTATTAGTAGCCAGTTGACCTCAATAAAATTAACTGATCTATTTAATAAATCTGCACATAATTAGTTCCATTTTCTTGTATTATAATAACATTTTTCCTATATTATGGGACATTGAGCTTTATAAATAAAAACTTTTGGAAGATGGCTTTCACTCTCTGACAGACAGGCTACTTTTTGTCTGTTTATATGGAGTTAACCCAACCTAGATTAGTTATATTTCTTTAATTACTTTATTGTTATTTAAGTATTTACATTAGCAAATGGTGGCTGCACAGGACATAGCCCCAATTATTACAGCTACAATATAACAACCGGCCTAGCTTGGTTTTTCAATTTATGTGAGACTGTTGAGGCAAAGCATGGGCGTGCTGGAACAATTAAAGCAGCTGAGCAAACAACTATATTCACACAAGCAAATCTCAAAGTCATGCCACCTAGAAACATTAATTGATCGAGCCATTTGAGGTTTAAATGTGTAAAAAATATTAAATACAACATATTGTCATGATCCATCATCACCTTAAGCTCTAATCCTATTTGAGCTGCCATTAATTACCAACTGAACTACTGGAGATTCAGGGATATTTTATATTTGACCAGGCAGACAATAGAAATTTAAAGTAATCTGGCATCACTACCTACCAATATGCCTTAGTTATATAAACCTTCTTTCCTCTTGGGCTGGCCTGCCTGGCCAAGACTCTTTTCCAAGCCTTAGATCTTGGATAACAGCTGGGCATTAAATAATAATACATAATTCACATCAATCTATTGATATAAATAACATTTCTTTATTTTCTTAGGGGGTGTTTATATATGGAGGGCAGCCAACCCAGATACCCGAGCTAGCTTGCTTTGCCGAGATCTAACATTGCTATGTAATTTATACTAACATTTATCTTGTGTTTAAATGGGAACCGAGCTGGCCTAGGTGAGATCTTGAAAAATAAAAATATATTTATTATAAGTAATAGCATGGCATTCAGGTCGATTAGTGATTAAATGTACCCGAAAGCCGAGAGAGGTTTAGTAAAAGTCCCGAGGCACGTAGCGCCTCGGGACTTTTACTAGACCTCTCGAGGCTTGAGGGACATTTCATCACTAATCGACCGTAATGCCATGCTATTACTTTGTAATATCATAGTTGCCGAGGGAATCGTGCGTGGTGTGTTGCCTGTTTTGAATGCTGTTTGATTGTCTTATGATTGTGGTACGAACACTTTTCATATATACGCACACGCAGAAACACATCTCCGTGTTCATTCGTTTTAGGCATGCGCATAAACGGAATTTTCTCCCACAATTGTAATGTTCAAGATTAGGGAATAAAAGCTGGCAAAGTGATTGTTTGAATGTGTACGGGACGGTGTCGTCAGATACTGTCCATAGTTGTGCCGATGATTTTCGATGAGGTACAGCTCTCCAATCAGAGGTAATGAGGTACGCTTTTGTCTTCTAAATTTCCCTCATCAAGCATGCAGGGGAAAATTAGAAGACAAAGAAATCCTTTGTTTTCAACTAAATTTCCCGGGGAAATTTAGAAGACAAAAGCGTATGCATGGGTAATGAGGGAAATACGTGATTAAACGTCCCTGTTGAAACAAAAGAAGTCGCCGAAACATGTGTTTCCATGACTAAGCTAATGCAATTCGAACAATAGATAATAAGCTTAATGGGTTTATCATCTCATTATGTATTGTCTCAATTTGCATTCGACGCGAACGAAATTCGACGTATGCTTTCGTCGCATTGTAAATGAATGTTTATGCTTTTATGCCAGTGAAAGTTTATTGCGCTACAAGATGAATGCAGTAGATCATTTTGAAATAGACGGATCAATCGGTATAAAAAATGAGCCTGGAAAACTGTGTCTGGCCAAAAGGAAAGTGACAAAAGGCAGGGGCAATGTTCAGCATGAGTTAACAGAGTTTTTCATTTATACGGTGGTTTATAGCAGATTAAATAACCACTATCCCGCTAAGATCAAGGTAAGATTTTTCTGTGATATAATCTTGAACGATGCAACCATTACTGGATACAACATGTTGTCTCTGTTTGAACACTAGCTCTGTTCATTTTGACTGATGTTAGAAGAGGTGTTGGATCAAGTTTGGCTTTATTCACAATACTTGTGTTTAACCCTTCTGAGTTGCTGAAAAGTTCAACAAATTAACAACGTTGTGGATAATACAGAAAAACTAGCTGGGGCATAGTCGAAATATGGGGCAATATACACAACACCACACAGCAGCACATCACAACACAGCACAACACAACACAAC
>CACRXK020003763.1:0-34668 GCA_902702795.2 Paramuricea clavata | reverse complement strand
AGATAGATAAACTTTATTTAAACACGCTGACCTCGTCAACCGAAGCTGATTTCCACGAGGGGCGTGCGAAAAGTATACAGAAAAGAATTTTAAAACTATTTACAAAATTATATAAGATATATAGTATTATATGAACTAACAAACTAAGGTAGTAATCTATATACAGATAATATTAACATCTATGTTAATTAGCTATCAATCAATGTGAGTAGTGATTTTCTTTCGAAAGGAAGAAAAGGATTTGCTCTCTCTTATTTCTTTAGGAATAGAATTCCAAAGGTGTGCTCCGTCATACACGAAACTTTTTTTCATATTATTAGTACGCGGTTGTGGTAAACAAAGACTACTTGAAATGTTCCGAAGTTTGTAGTTTGTCACCTCACCCTTATATGTGAAGAGATTACTGAGTGATTTGGGTCCCATTTTGTTCAATAATTTGTACATGATTTTTGCTTTATTTTTCTTCCTTTCTGTTTTAAGTGGCTTCCAACCCAATGCTTGCAATGCAACAGAGTGATCTATGTCATTGCTCATATTCAAAATAATCCGAGCAGCTCTGTTTTGTAGTTTTTGGAGTCTTTTTGATTGCGTTTCTCCAAACACATCCCATACTTCACAGCAGTAATCGAAATATGGGCGAACAATAGCATTATATACAGAAAGAAGTGTTTGCTTATCAGCAAATTCTTTTAAACGTCTAAGAGCCGATATTCCAGATGTAATTTTCTTGCAAATATTCTCAGTGTTAGTTTTCCAAGATAAATGCTGGTCAATTGTCACTCCAAGAGTTTTGGATTCATAAACTTGTTTAATTGACTCGTTTTCAATTTTCACGTTTAGTTGCAAATTTGAAATATTTTTTATCATTTGTTTTGAACCAATTAACATAAACTCAGTCTTAGCAACATTTAGACTAAGTTTATTGGCAATTAGCCATTTCCTAAGTTTTTCCAAATCAGAATTCACTGCAGTTTCAAGATCAGTAATAGAGTTTCCAGAAACTGTCAGGTTCGTATCGTCAGCAAACAACCGAGGTTTTGTTTTATCCAGGCATTGAGGCAAATCGTTAATGTAAAATAGGGGCCCTAAAATAGAGCCTTGTGGTACGCCACATTTGATCAATTTCTCTGATGAAACAGATCCTTGTATTTGGCATTTTTGGTTTCTATTTGAGAGATATGATTCTAGAAAAGACAGAGCTTGTCCTTTTATTCCGTAAAGCTCTAATTTTTTCAATAATATTTGATGGTCGACAGTATCAAATGCTTTTTTTAAGTCAATTAAGACTACCAGGTTAAACATTTTGCGGTCTAAATTCATATACCAATCATTTGTACAGTCAAGTAATGCTGTAGCTGTAGAGTGAAATTTACGAAAACCGAATTGACAGTCACTCAGAAGTTCAAATTTGGTTAAATAATTGTATAGCTGATCGTACAGAATTCGTTCCATAATTTTGCTAATGACAGGCAGAACTGAAATTGGTCTGTAATTTCCTGGCAGGTTTCGTTGGCCATTTTTATAGAGAGGTATTACTCTAGCCGTTTTCCATTCGTGAGGGAAAATGGATAGGATAATAGCTTGATTGAAAATATATGTGAGTGAATCTGAAATAGCAGGTGCAGCTATTTTAATAATTTTACTGGAGATCTTATCAACGCCAGTGGCTTTGTTGCTAGAAAGACCATGTAAAAGATGGTAGACATTGCTAACAGTGACTGGCTGGAATGCACTGAATTCTGATTTAGTCTTTTCAATATATGTTTGAAAGTTCAAATTTGGAGTATCAATTTTGCTAGCTAGATCAGGGCCAATATTTGAAAAATAATTATTAAAGCCCTCTGCAATATCTTTGGTATTTGTCAAACTATTTTCACCTAATTTTAACTCATTTACTACTGTTGGTTTGCTTTGCCTACCTAGTATATCGTTTATAGTTTTCCAAGCCTCTTTAGGGTTGCATTTTTGATCAGAAATTTTAGTGGAGTAATATTTTTTTTTAGCATTTCTTAGCTGAATATTAACTTTGTTTCTCGTTGTTTTGTAATTTAACCAGTCTATCTCTAGGTTTGTAATAATGGCCTTTCTTTTTAATCTGTCCCTTGTGATTATAAGTTGCTTTATAGCACTTGTAATCCAAGGAACTTTTTTTGTTCTAATCTTTTTATGTTGAAGTGGTGCATGGTTATCCAAGACCTCTAAAAATAATTTCTTCCAAATTTCCCACATAGCATTGGGATCTTCAGCGAAGAAGTATACATTTTCCCAGGGTTGTTGCCTCAGATCCTCAACAAATTTTTGATGATCAAATTTTTTCATATTTCTTATCTCAACTTTCTTCTCTTGTTTTTTAACAACAGAAATTTTCCTTATTGCAAATACCAAACTATGGTCACTTAATCCAGTATGGATAACACCAGAGTCAGAAATTTTCTCTGGTGTATTGGTGACTATATGATCAATAAGACTAGAGGTTGTCATAGTTACTCTGGTAGCTTCATCAATCAATTGTAACAGTTGATACAACTCATACAATGTTTTGATTTTCTTTGTTGGAGAATTCGAATCTTTGTCTGTTTTAAGCATATCACAGTTTAGATCACCTAGAATATACATTTCTTTATTTTCATCATCAATGGCTTTAATTAATTTTTCAAAATGATCAAAGAATTCAGATGATGCATTGGGTGGTCTATAAATGGTTGTAACAAGAAATGGTCGACTGTGTGGCTTAATAATTTCTACACAGACAGCCTCCAATTCAGAGGGAATTAGATCTTGTCTTATAATATAGTTGATGGAGCTACGCAAGTAGATACAAACTCCACCTCCATTTCTTGATCTGTCTTTTCTAATAATATCATAATCATTAAGGTGAATCATACCATTAGTTATACTTGAGTCAAGGCGAGTCTCATTGAAAGCAATAAGATCAATGAATTTGTTTGACATTGAATACCTTATTTCATCAATATTTTTTGGCAAACTAACAATGTTAAGAAAAGCCATTTTAAAACCTCTTTCATTGGGAATGGAATTAAGGCTAGTGAAAAAATCGCTACTCACATTGTTTACGGAAAAACGACTATCTAATTCTTCATTATTTGATTCACATATTTCAAGTACATTGTCCATTCTCTGTTCCGATGTCCATGAGCTTGGTGAAAAAACTGCCTGTTATTACCTACTCTAAACGATTTCAGATATGTGCAGAAAACACTCCCTAGCACCCTATCACCTTGTTGGTTTAAGTGCAAATTAGAGCGATTTAGTAACGACCTGTCAATGTGGTCATTATCTAAAAATGTGGTATTATGTTTCATGCATAAGTTTTTAACAAGGATATTAAAACGAGTTATCTTGCTAGCCGGAACTCGGTTATCATACCTTTTAATTACACTTGAGATGGCAATTTTCTTGGCGTGATCTTTGAGGTCTTTGATAAGCCCATCCATCTTAGATGCCACTTCTTCTGGCTCTTCAGAAGCGAGGTTATTGGTGCCCACGTGAAGGAGAACTGTGTCATACTGCTCCCCTTCTGACCAATATTCTTTAATTTTAGAACTGATTTGTTCCACTCTTGCGCCGCTGTAAGAGTGGACGACTGATTGGCAACCTGCAGCTCGCTCAATTTTCACCCGATCGATGTGTTTCACCATCGAGTCGCCGATTACCAGGACTTTTTTAATTTCATTTTTGGATCCGGTCTTCTTTGCATGGACATGGTTCTTCTTTTCCTTCTGCTGCGCATGAGTTTGGTTCTTTCGGTTTTCAAACTTCGATTGTGCCTTTGATCTATATTCATGAATCTGGCTATTTACGTACGTGTTCGTTTGCTCGTTTGAGTCTAATTCAGGCGATGATATTCCGCTCTCACAATTTTCATCATTGAGCAGTTCAAACTGGTTTTGTACTGAGGTTGTAGGCGGCGTTGTTGCAGTTTTACTACATTTTGATGGATTCGGGTTTTCCGCTATTTTCAGCCATTCATTCTGCTTGACGTCGAGAATATTTTTTATGTTCTCATTGTCAGTGAAAAGTTCGGATATTGTAGCTTTAAGACATTTGATCTCTTCCGTCATTTTGGAGTTTTCCTCGTGCAAGGATTTTATCCTTTCGTCCGATTCTATCACTTTAAAAATTGATTTTTCTCGGTCTTCGTTTTGGTTAGTTTTAATTTCGTTTATAATCGCTTTTATTTCTGTAATTTCGTCTTTGCGGTTCTGACATTCCTCGCAAGTTGAATGTTTCCTGTTGACTTCGTCTTTACCAGCAACATCAACCACGTGCTCGCTTAATTTTCGCTCGATTGTTTCGCCACAAGTCTCGCTTCTGTGGTTTTCGTCCTCGTTTTTATAGTCAGACATCTCTGTTGGGCAAACTTGTTCTGTATCTTCATCTGTGCTGGGCAATTCCGCCACAAGATTTTCAACATCAGCTTCTGAAAGCGTAGACATACTGTTCTTTGTGCGGCGAGACATTATTACAATGCACAAACTTTCGCGCAGAATATCTCGAAAAATACGTTGCAAAACAACTCCAAAATTAAACAAGTGAAATCACCAAATGGTTAGAAACAATTTGATATGTAGTTTATCCAAAAACTATAATTTAAAAGCGAGAAATTTTCGAAAAACCAGAGAGCCTAAGAGAGTGTTGCCGCACGATGTAACCCGATACACGAAGCATAGTTATCAATGTATTAGTACTAACAAAATAGCGCAACTTAGATAGGACACCAATGCTTCTCTTAATTTTTTTTGCTATATATTCAATCTGAGGTTTCCAGCAGAGGTGTGAATCAATAAGAACGCCTAAATACTTAATGCAATTTTTTTGTTCCAATTGAATATTATTCAGGGTTAACTGAATGTTAGAGTGTAACCTTCTCTGAGATGGATGGAAAATAACAAAGTTTGATTTTTCTATGTTTAAAGACAACCGGTTAGCACAAAGCCAAATGTAAACCTTATCTAACTCTTGGTTTAGGTTAGATTCTAGATTTTCTAGACTTGCATTTTTATAAAATAAGTTGGCATCGTCAGCAAATAAATGAAAGTCAAATAAAGATGAAGAGTGATGAAAATCGTTTATATAGATCAAAAATAATATTGGACCAAGAACAGATCCTTGAGGTACACCACAGGAAATTGTTGATGGGTCAGAACTTATGTTATTTATTTTAACTATTTGTTGTCTACCAGAAAGATACGAGGTGAACCATTTACTGGATAATCCTCTAATTCCATAGTAATTCAACTTTTCTATTAAAATCTCATGGTTTACTGTGTCAAAAGCTTTACTAAAGTCCGAGAAGATTCCAAGCGAATAATCATGTTCATCAATAGCTCTTTGTATTTTATCAGTTATTTTAAGAATGGCATATTCTGTTGAATAATTTCTACGAAAACCAAATTGGTTTGCATAAAACAGGTTTTTCTTCTTGAGGAAGTCAAGTAAACGGTAACACATAAGTTTTTCTAAAAGTTTATTGAAAATAGAAAGAAGGGAAATTGGTCTATAGTTGCAAAGGCTGGATGGCGAATCCTTCTTATTGCTGCCGCAGCGAGCGAGCCTGAAGCGAGCGAGCAAGGCAGCAGATCCTAATTTTGTTTTGTGGGTCGAAATCAAATTTTTCTATTTGGCGCATTGCATGACGGTACCAGTGAATTTTAACCGTAGTGCAGCGCGGTCAGGCATAAGGCAAACAGGCAATGTGATCATCTTTCATCTTTGGTCTTCTTTTATGGAAAGTCATAGCTGGCTTAAAGTGATCAAACGGCATTTTGTTGGGTGCTTTTAGCATTATACGGCGGTGCTTTCGGCATTATACACCGGTGCTTTCGCCATTATACGCGGTGGTTCCAGCATATACGCGATGCTTTCACCATTTATATACGCGGTGCTTTTGCAATTATACGCAGTGGTTCGAGACTTCGAGCACTATATGCGGTGCTTTTAGCATTATATACACGATGGCGCGATGCTAGCTTTCATTCAACATTATTTCCATATTCTTTCCATAACATGTATATGATTTAAATTAACGATTGCTTAAATTTGGTATGTGGTTGATAAATGCTTCGGCCTATGGTCTGCAAGGACAATGACATGCTTTTCTGTGTATTTAAATGAATATAACGCAGCGAATGTGCCAAACAGTATAAACGCGGCTGAAATACGATATTAAAATCTTGAATGTGCCGTATGATTTAATTATGTTTTAGGATTTACAAATGCTTTGTCATTTGTATTTATACTTGTACTGCATCACAAGACAGTCCGTAAGTGAAAAGATTCCACATGTGAGATTGTCTTGTATATATCAGTTGCTTTCTTTCATAAACATTGATTAAACACGCAAATTTTAATTAGTGAGACCCAATATTAAATGTCACCTGCATGTCATTGTCATTGCCCTTTAACCCCTGGTCTAATTGGCCGCTTTTGAAAATGTTGATTGATGACGAACCGCACTGCAGTTAATTATGCAAACTTTGTGTTTTGAAAACGGGTTAGGATAAAACGCAACGGACGGACCGGACGGATGGCAACGGACGGACCGGACGGATGACATATATATATATGTCATTATATAGTCTGCGCGCAGCAGCGCAGGGTAGTTAGTGGCTTACGTCTTCGCTGGTTGTTATAATAAAATAATTTTGTATATACCGAGAAATCAATATTCCGAGTATATAAATATATAAACTGGGATTTCACACTGCTAGCTTGTTTACATTTCCTGGAGCATCAAATCTTATGTTTAACCTCGGTGGTTTAACCCATTAGCTGGCAATGCACCCTCCCCTTGTCCAGCGCCAGAAGATTTTACTCGTCAGTGGTATAGGGTACTGCCAGTAAATGGGTTAACAAACCTATCTGCCAATGGCTCTTGTTAATCCATCAGCACAGTAATGACCCCTACTTTAGTATTTACCCTGTCCAACGCCAGACGATTTTTAATACTCAGTCAGTGGTAGGGTACTGTCAATAAATGGGTTAACAAGGATAACAATAATAGGATGTTTCTGAAGGACTCGTTCAACACCATGTAGTTTGTCTTTTGCTGTCAAAGGCAGCATTACTGCCCTGTGGGTAACCTAGTATACTGGTATAACATTCGCTATTTTAAAACTTGTTGGAACAATTCCTGTCTCAAATGAAGTGTTAAATAAAGTTGCTAAAGGCTCGGAGATTGCAAATTTAAGGATTTTGAGAATGTGAACAGGTATACTAAATGGGCCGGCGGCCTTGCCATTTTTAAGCTTGGAAATTTCAGTCACAATTTCGTCACTAGTTACTCGGAGCATAAAAAAGCTATTTGTACTGGGGTTTTTAAATAATCTAGAGGCGAGTTTTGAACATTAGGTACTATTACATTAGATAGACTATTACCTATATTTGAGAAGTAATTATTGAAAGCATTAGCAATCATCTTTGGATTAGTTATTTATACATTATTGTCAACTATTTTTATACTTTTCTGATTAGTACTTGGCTTAGTTTTTATTATTTTTTTATTCCTTTCCATAATTGTTTACTATCATTTACATTTTGGATAAAGTAATTATTATAATATTGTCTTTTAGCTATTTTCAGGAGATGATTTAGCTTGTTCCTATAATATTTAAATTTGCTATGACAATATGAAGATTTTGTCTTCAGGTATACCCTGTACAGTTTATTCTTAACTTAATTGAATTGATTTCTTAATTGCAGAAGTTATCCATGGTTTTGAATTAAATTTCAATTGTCTTTTACTTATTTTCTTAATGGGGATATGTTTATCTACTATTGTTGAAATTTTATCATAGAAAGAATGAAACATGTTAGTTGGATTATTATCGGATGGGAATGTTATTCCCCAATTAATTTCTTTAATTTCATTTAATAACGCAATTTCATCAAATTTTGAGTAGTCCCTTTTATATACACAATACTCGATGGGAGGTAGGAAAGCTTATGGAAAATGATGAAGTTAGAGAGGTGGTCAGTTAGCATCCGTAATGTACAGACAATCGCGCGACATCCGTGATGCGTTCAAAGCTAATAAACCTGCCACTGATCGACTTAAGACGCTTTAAACTCAGACAATACATCTATACAAAACGCGGAAACATTTACTTGCTACTGATAACTACAAGAAACATACATTTTATTGTGTTACTGAAGATTTGTTGCGTCAAACAATAACATTACTTTTAATTTCGATGCGAATTTTACAAGTAAGGTATGGTATCATATTTCATAATATAATGAACAATTAATGTTACAATGTTACAATGTAAACTAGCCCCACATTTCGCCGAACATAACTTCGGCCCCTTTGGACATATCTTTTTCGTAATAGTATTAATGGAATCAGAATCAAAAACACTATTTATAGTGTTATTTTCAAGCTTGTGTCTTAATTCAGAATTTCATCTTTTATTTCGCTATTTACAGAATATCTATATTTTTAGCGCGGCCCATAGAACGTATATCAAAACAATGCGCTGTTTAAATCGTAGGGGTCTCAAATTCGACTTAAGACGTTTTACCTTCAGACTGCAGTTCCTTTGAAGTTCACGGAAGTTGACTGCATGGTTGGGTTTTTTTCGTGCAGCGTCTCTGGAAATGCAATATCTGGATCGCTAAGATTTTCGAATTTTATACGTTTAATGTATATTAAATATGACTCACCGCTCACGGAATGTAAACAATGTTGTCTCCGTTAGCGCATCGCATACTCAGAGCTAAACCATGTGCATTTGTGGATAACGTTTCTAGTGCCTTTTAACAGTGGGGGGATTTTCGAGCGGCAAAGGCGCGAGACACTTCTAGGGGGGTCCGGGGGCATGCCCCCCGGAAAATTTTTGAAATCTAGAGTCCCAGAAATACGATTTCCCGCATTTTCAGGGTAAGATTATACAGAATTCCGAAGATTATAGAGTGAACAAATCACACGATATTTTCATAATTAAAAACTATGACTTTACTTTGATGGACAGCTGCCTAAAGGAATTGCTACTTCCTGGAAAATTGAAGTCAACATAATTTTATATTTAAATATAAGTTATTAACCCATTATGGTGGATTTCCTTCGACGATTGAAATCAGCGCCTGTAATATGCTAATGGTATAAATACCGCATATATGAAATAATGAAATACCATTTCTTTTGTCAAAAGTAAATCTTTTAATGCCGGTTTTTACTCACATAACTGGACTGATGTCACAAACGTACCCCCCCCCCCCCCCCATTTTTCTCCCCGGGTTTGGACAAATTAGAAAATTGACCTTGGGGGGGACGTGTCCTCCAAAATTGACCTTGGGGGGGACGTGTCCTCCCCGTGGCGCCGCCACTGGCGGGGCGGACACGCTTTTAGCCTTTCACGCTTTGCGTCTGCGGTTCACGATTTGTATTCTTGTCTATTGCACCGTACCTCGTATGTCGTCATTTTCAGGTCAGTGTGAACGCCTGAGTAGGCGTCTTGTTTAAAATATTTTGTTATCAACCTAGTATATATCGTATAGTTTCGTCCAAGTTTCATTACGATGAAAATTATGTTGATTTTTAAATTTTTTCGATAATATTATGCTTAGTACTTCATGTAATTCAAACATTGTATTACACGGAGTGACCATAGCAGCGTGGGCTCATACTAGAACGAATGTTTCTGTTTACACGTACAAATAATAGAAAGGGATGAAACCCCCGATCGTGAAATATTTCGAATGGATATAACTGGCCGGTTTCTGAACCAAAACCTTTTATTTTTTGTGCACAGTTTAGATATGATACACTTAGCATACTTGTACAAGGTCATTTTAAGAAACGGCTATTAAACCAAAATTTTTGGGAATACAATTTTGGTATATTTTGTTTCAACGTGCACCGCAACACATGGTGACGGAAGTGACATACTTGTACGCACTTAAAAAGGTATTGCGCATGACGAAAACTATTTTTCCAATATATATTACAGGCTCATACAATAATTTTATCAGTAATACAGTTTCAAAATAACAATATGCTCATATATATATATAGTCACTTATTGAATTGTCACTGAATTGATCATGAATTGTCACTTATTTAATTGATAATTCATACCACGCCTACAAAAGACAAAGCAGATTGCACCGGTGTTTATACTACAAAAAGGTCTATATTAACCGAATTAACGAAAACCTTTAAGAGTTTATTTAAATTTACTGCCATTTTTTTTCGCCCCAGAAGTACATGTATAGTTTATTTTTGAATTTAAATAGTCTATTGATATATCTTAAATCTGCACACACGCCGAAGACGAGTTTAAATCGTCACCAGCTTGTGCAAAGACTGCCGTTTGGATTTATACAGTCATAGACAAAATTCAAAATTGTGGATATATTCACAGTTGATCGATTCAAGAACAATCGTTTTAAAATTATTTAAAAGCTTTATACCATCTAGATACAAGAGCGTGTGTTGCTGTTGAAACGGGTGATTCCCATTTCTTTTAGTGACAAAACGTTCCATATTTGAGTTTGAATTTCGCAATATTTTTAAAAGTTGTTGTTGTTATTCAAACTATTAACCGTTAATTCCATTAAAAGGTCATGGAAGATGAAAGGTCAATTTTCCTTCAACTTCCGTTCTACTTCCGGTTACAACGTCGAATAACTTCCGTCACCAGTTGTTGCCGTGCCCATCGAACGAAATATTTTCGGCGTTTCATACCTTTCCTATTTATTTACGGGCTACACCCTTGGCATGCTTTCGTGAGATGTTCGTAAGTTGTCGTTGCAATGCAATGATGCTTGAATTGCATGAAGTAGAAAGCATGATATCATCGAAAAAATTAAAAATCAGCTAATTTTGATCATTTTATGACTTTGTCTGCGGATTGCTGTGATATAAATATGCGATATTGGTTGCTAACAAGGTATTCATAAAGCACAATTGTATTTTTCTGCCCCGTGTGCGAAAGCTTGACCAAAGCGGTTAGATGGAAAACACGGAGTCGGAGTTCCGGAGTCGGAGTTCCGGAGTCGGAGTTCCGGAGACGGAGCCCCGGAGTCGGAGTCACGGAGTCTGACGTCATTAAAATACGGAAAACACGGAGTCATATGGAAAACACGGAGTCTGACGTCAAAGAAAAATATGGAAAACACGGAGTCATATGGAAAACACGGAGTCTGACGTCATAAGAATATGGAAAACACGGAGTAATATGGAAAACACGGAGTCTGACGTCAGAGAAAAATATGGAAAACACGGAATCATATGGAAAACACGAAGTCCACCATAATATATGGAAAACACGGAGTCTGATGTCAGAGAAAAATATGGAAAACACGGAGTCTGACGTATTGTCAGCGTGAAATATGAAAAATAGTAATTAAATAATATATAATTTATGCGAATATAAACAAACGGACGAATTATTGAATTAATATAACGAATTAGAAATTTTCTGCACTAATTCTGATTATTTCTCTAAAATGTCGTGAAAATATGGATTGTTTATTTTTAAATACAATCAAGCAAATAATATTGTTTCTCTTGTCGTGCGACTTTTATCATTTATAGACCTGGAGCGAGGGGGATTCGGTGAAATATTACCCGAAGTGATGATATTTCCCGAGGGGCTTTGCCCCGAGGGAAATATCATTGCTGAGGGTAATATTTTGCCGAATCCCCCGAGCGGAGGGTCTATAAATTATATATTATACCGAAAATTAAAAGCCTCCAAGTTGAAAATTAAAAACTTGACATATACCTTCCGACCTTCGTGAATACGATGTTTTATTTTTGGATTAACGCAAATATCTTCGCTTTTCGGTCGAATCACATATCGTTTGGAATATTAATGACAGCATTTTTCAAAATTTGCTTCAAAATTTTGAAAAAGCCCTAGGTTTTACGTTTAAAATTTGATTATTCATCATCCATTAATACTATTTATATTTTGTCGGCCATTTTGTTGTCATGCGTGTTGTCTCGCGTGGTCTACGCGAATAATGTTCCACCCCATGTTCCCCTGGGAACATGGGGTGGAACATTGTCAAAAGGAACGCTGGCTCGCTAATTGATGACGTAAGGCGTGATATCGCGATTAATTTCATGCTCACGTGGCACAAACTTCGCTACCTGATTGGACAATTTGAATTTGAGGTATAATATGTTCAGTTGTACGATATTTGAACTTTGAAGTGATTTGAATGCGGATTTTGTTCACCTTCTATGGTATGTTGATAAAAATATAGTTTATATACTTAATACTGCTACAATATTTCATAGTCGATTTACATGTAATATTAACACACAAAATCTTGACACAAAACAGATATGCTGCTTGGAAACAGCGTGAAATATTGTTATTTACTAATAAATAGATGCAGCCAGCCAATACACAAATCCGTGCAGTATATTAATGGCATTAAAAAGTTTTCAGGTGTCCAAAAAAAAAATACCTGCACTATAATGATAATAAGTCCATACCAAGTTAATATCTCTAATACATAAGTTTTAGGTTTTTATACTGAATTAAATATCATGCAATATAATATGTTGCAATTAATCAAGCCAAATTGATATTTGAGTGATCAAGATATAGGTATTTATAACTGACCATTTGTTCCAGGCATAATTGCATGATACCATTGTAAAATCGTCTGGCGTTAGGCGGAGTAAAATATAAAGTAGGTACATCTGGGCGCATATATTGCCACTCAATTAAAGGGTTAATATAGAAATTTATATTTCATAAAGTATTACAATGCTTTTGAAAGGGATAATCTTAAGTGAAACCCACCTGTTGTGGACTTACAAAGTAAAATTGTGAACTGATCTTGCAGAACCACTGGTAGCTAGGGATTGTGGGGCGCTAAATTTACTGTTTTCGTAGATTTTTGTCCAAGCAACTAAGTATAAAGAACAGAATAATAGTGTTGCCACATTCATGTAGTTCTATATAGGCAAATGGTTGATTTGTCAAATATCAGTTATGGATTGTTTCATTATAAACACTGGAATGCTCATACTGGATGGTTGTATACAATAAGCAAAATTTGCCTTAGTAAAGTAAGCCAGTATCTAGATAGGCTGGTTTTTACATATAAACATCCCCTATAATCCTACTGTAGTAGGAAAAATTAAGAAGTAAAACAAATCTAGAATGAAATATATATCCCTTCAATATATGCAATTTGTAGTTATAGTTGTATATATAGGCACAAAAATGGCTGAAATAGTTTAAAATTCAATAAAATGTCATTGTGTTGACATGAAAATATTCTACCAACTGTTTTTGTAGCCATAGGCGTTAATTTAAACCATGAGATGCTCAATCGTATGAACTATGAATGCAGATTTGCAGTGGTGCAGTGGCATAGACTTGTATGTCACTACGAATCTATGTAAGATATATTGAGCATTAATTGCATGGTTTAAATTAACACCTTGGCTTGATTAATTGCAACTTATGATATTGCATGATATTTAATCCAGTATAAAAACCTAAAACTTATGTGTTAGAGATATTAACTTGGCATGGACTTATCATTATAGTGCAGGTATTTTTTTTAATTTGGACACCTGAAAAGTTTTCAGTGAAAACTTGGCCATTAATATACTGCACGGATTTGTGTATTGGCTGGCTGCATCTATTTATTAGTAAATAACAATGTTGCACGCTGTTATAAATCGACTATGAAATATTCTAGCAGTATTAAGTATATAAACTATATTTTTACACAGTTAATAAAATAGGATGGTTTGGCTAGCCGGCACTCTTCAAAGGGATTAGGCGACGTCGGCTAACTATGTTGAGGATGAAAGGGAAAATATGTCACGTGACGGTTTTAGTGCATGGCTTGGGACCAATTACTATAGGATTATGTTATATTTTCGAATGTTTTCATGTTTCATCGCGAAATAACGGCGCTAGTAACATTTATTTTTGTGCTAAACTAAAGTCATATCATACAAAGAGTTATGGACGACGATTTAGAGGCGCTTATATCGATTCCCTGGGAATTGGAAGGCGAAAGTTGTTCGAGCAACATTGTCGAGGAGTTGGCGTTATTTGAACATAAAGAAACTTGCGAGGATATTTTCCCTGATAATTTTGAAATTGCGTTGTCTTTTATTGAAGAAGTCGCAGAAACTATGGAAGAGGAGGTCGCAGACGGTGTTAACGAAATATCAGGCGAAAATAACTTTCCTTGCAAAAATTGTGACAGGATTTGCAAGTCGAAAGGTGGCTTGACGAGACATAAAAATGCAAAACATGGGAACAAAATTACAGCGGGGAAAGAGAACGTTTCTGCATCGAAGATATCGCTAACACCTGAGTAGTTAAAATCCATTGTTGATAAAGTTAAGACAAACTGAATAAAGGAGGATGCTTTCTGCGACAGCGAAATGACTTCGAATATGGCAAGCATAACATCGAACGATTCAACCTCCGTCGCAGGGACTTTCCACCGGCTGGGAAAGACCCTGCTATCGGCTGATCTCGTGTCTCCCAGAATCTGGGAGATAACAAACAATTTCAATTAGGGTGGGTACCTAAGTACGCTTTGTCATTGAGCAAGGAGTGAGCGAAGAAATAACCCAGAAATCATGCAGGAAATATTTACAAAATTGTATATTTTATTTGTCATGAAGACTATCAATGTTACACAACAGTAAATATCAAATTTCATTGTGCGCAGAATGTCGGCGAGCAAAGATAGATCAGATTTCAATAGACAAATTATGCCGATACAGCTCGTCGAAGAAATCAACACGTAGCAAACGTTACAAGAAAATATATTTCTAGTACCGACCGATGTGGCTGTTATTTAGCTGTTGATATCTATCCTAAAGGATTTATTTAATACTGAGATGTGCAACGAAATATATAGAGATCTTTTGATTTCTGAAATGTCGCAAACTATGTTGCTTTGTAAACAATGCTACTTGGACTGCTGAAACCATCCTCAGAACCATCCTCAGAACTTGATGCTCAAGAAATATGTCGAAGTATATCTCCTTGTTATCAAACCTACAGTAAAATAATCCGACAATAGCCTACTCAAAGATAAGTGAAAGACTCGTCTGTGCGTATATGTTACAAATACGAATACTGTATATGTTCGTTTGACATTTAGGATATTTAGAGAATGCAGTCCTCATGATAAATTTGATAAATAGCTTTAATTGTGACATTAGCTTTACTGTAATGAAGTACTTTGTGAAATATAATACTGAATCAAACTCTAAGACTATGTAAGTGTTAATATATCTGTGGTGGGTACATATGACTATATATGACTGCATATGCATATCAGACTGAGTGTGATATCAGTGTTTATGCCGTGGTTTATGCCGTTGTTTATTCCGTGGTTTATGGAATTATCTATGACTATGTTCATATTATAAAGTGTGTACTGTATATCAGAAAAATACTGTTATAAATATTGCTGTTACCCCATTACTTAGTGCATGGAGGCCAAAACATTAGGCTAAAGCCGTTATTGTATATACCACCTGATGATACACGCCCTGAGGAAAATTGTTGTACTTTACTACCTGCCAACCTCCTACCCTACCGATCTACAGGGTTTCTAAAAAAATATGACGAACTATTTAATTAAAAGTATTTTCAAAGATAAACCATCGACGGTTTTAAAGTGAGCATTTAGTCTCTGTTCGGCAGTGTCAACATGTTTACATTGTGATTTGTGACAAAAAGTTAATTACTGTACATTTCAAAATTTTATCAATCTTCACTATAAAATGAGACGTGTACTATTTAATAGTAAATCTGAACAAATTTTATCAACGTTTTCAAACAAGAAATCTAATGTCATATTTTCGGAACAGATAAAAGTGAAAATGTACAGTACAAACGTTGAGGACTGACCAGTTTGATATGGAAATATGTTTCAAGGGAATACCCAACTTCAAAGTTTAAAGTATACATTTTATTTGTTTCTTGACTTGACTGTTGATAAAATTCTACAGTGTTTTTGTAATTTAAAAGCAAACGGAGGTATAAAGTAGAAGTTAGCGGGCGCTTCGAACTATATATCGTATAAACTCCCACTCCTGGTATTTGAAATTTAACGTTTTCGGTGGAAGCATGTAATTTGATACTTTGCCACTCCCCCTTGGGCAATCAATTTTTGTAGAGTCACGTGACCAGCCGATACCAGGGTCTTTCCCAAAAAGACGCTGGGTACGAGGATGCGAACGATTCACTATATACGATAATATATTGCCAATTTATGAACGATTTTGTCGAAAGCTAAATCAATATTCATTCTTAGCAGACTTCCCTATTGCAGTCTGAAAACCAACAATTATGCAGTTGTAGACGCTATTTATATGATCTCAGATACTAGGGACCCCCTACCCCCCGAGACAACTTTACCGCACGGGTATATAGGAAAAACTAGCCCCGGCACTGTATCCCCTCCTAGAAGAATGGCTCTAAGTGCGAGATTGTGACTCCTGAAACACACAGTTATTTGTTTGATGGCCTGGGAATCAGGGAATGAAAAGTTATCTGTGGAGGCCGAGACAAATTGTTTACATGGACAAAAGTTGTCCCTCCGACTAAGGGTAACACTGTTTTGTAAACAGGGTGTCCCTACCACCAAGGTGACCCTACCAGCCAAGACGAGTTGAAAACTTTCCATATAAACACTTGCGATTAAATTAAATGCTATATAATGAACATAATTTTGCTTCCCCTTGGACAGCTCGGGTGTAGGGTGATCCTAGTACCCGAGATCATATAAACAGCACCTAATAATGATTTCAATACCAGACCATTTAGTGACATTCTCAAAAGGTCTTACTACATGCAGTGGACATGCTGGAATTTCTTCAGAACTTAATGAGAATGAACACGGTCCCCTGTCCTACATAGCATGCTATGTGTTGTCAAATCTGAAGAAAAAGTCCAAAAACAAAGCAAATGACGACGGCTTCAAATAATTTTAGAACATATGATCAGTTCTGGTTTGGAAAATGAATACTTTAAGGCACACAGTCAAGGAGGTCTGGCTACACCATGTAATGATTTGGTCAAACTACTAGATGTTGTAGGGATTCTATTCAGACAGTTTATAGGGGAAAAAAGTTAATCTGGCTTTATGATACTTAGATAAACATACTTTTTGTACATCCAATTAAATAAATTTAAAAATATTTATAATGATAATTTCAGTGCCTTAACAAAGTGCATAGCAAATGATATAATTTATGTGATTGTCTACCAATCCAAAAATACTTTTAACATAGCTAATAATTAACACCGTACACTCCATACCCCTGCGTCTAAATATACTAGATTTTTATCAACATACCATAGGAGGTGAACAAAATCCGCATTAAAATCACTTCAAATATTGTAGAACTGAACAAGTCACACGACAAGAGAAACAATATTATTTGCTTGATTGTATTTAAAAATAAATAATCCATATTTTCACGACATTTTAGGGAAATAACCAGAACTAGTGCAGAAAATTTCTAATTCGTTATATTAATTCGTTCGTTTGTTTATATTCGCATAAATTATATATTATTTAATTACTATTTTCCATATTTCACGCTGACAATACGTCAGACTCCGTGTTTTCCAAATTTTTCCCTGACGTCGTCCGTGTTTTCCTTATTTTATGGTGGACTCCGCGTGTTTTCCATATGACTCCGTGTTCTCTATATTTTTCTCTGACGTCAGACTCCGTGTTTTCCATATTACTCCGTGTTTTCCATATTTTTATGACATCAGTCTCCGTGTTTTCCATATGACTCCGTGTTTTCCATATTTTTATGACGTCAGACTCCGTGTTTTCCATATGACTCCGTTTTTTCCATATTTTTCTCTGACGTCAGACTACGTGTTTTCCATATGACTCCGTGTTTTCCATATTTTTATGACGTCAGACTCCGGGACTCCGATTCCGGGACTCCGACTCCGGAGCTCCGACTCCGGAACTCCGACTCCGTGTTTTCCATCTAACCGACCAAAGCCGCAGTTAGCCCAAGAAAATTAATAAACATGTCCTCAAACCAAAACAAATTAAACAATCAAATTTATTTCTACCATGCAAAGCTACAAGGTCAAAGTTCGTGTTTGCTTTTATTACACTGATATCAAGATAACGAAATATCTTAAGCAAAATACATTTATTGAGAAAAAACCTGCAACATTCATGAAAGCGAATATATTTCCAATTTCCAGATAAGGGAGCTCGAGAATCATCAATTAATTAATTCAAAAATGCTTTTAGCTTTTAGCATTTAGCTTTTAGACACTCCCATGCACCCTGAAATTACTTCTCTGGGTTAGTCTGGCCTGAAATATATTAAAGTGAATAATTGCTTATAGCAGACAAGCTGTCAGTATCTCTACAATACATCTCATTGGGAGAGTGAGATCAAATTATTTCAAAAAGATCCTATCTATTCTAAATCATCGGCTTGTTATACATAGCGATTATAGGCGACGACCATGCAGGGTTGCAAAATAATAATGTGAGGTGTCCCCTTAGTTCCCATCTGTGATCCCGGGAGGAAAAATGCTAATTTTATTTAGATCAGAAATCATGCATTTATATTGTTGTTGTATTATTTTCACATGCTATGCAATGCCATATGATAATGATGTACATGTATTTAACAGTTAAAAATAGACTAAGTGTATTAAAATAGTAAATAAAGAGAATTTTATAATCATTAAAACCTCGATTGATGGGCTAGCTTCAACAAGCGATTTCACTGAAGTATCCACAGTGAAGGGAGTGAATAGCAGCTATGTTGGGTGAACGGGGAAACGCAGACAGAAATGGCACGCTCTCCATCGAGGAAAACAATAAAATGGATACACTTTGATATACTTTGGAAGCATCCCTGCTAGCGTGGTATTCTTTCCTACTCGTCATGTTGCCTCAATAACTCGTTATTTGACGGATTGCGCTCAAGAAAGCTCAATATATTTTGGAAGTTTCTAGTTTCACTCCTTCGCGCGAGTGTTATTGTCAACGTTATTGTCAAATTATAACGCGCGTGTTATTGTCATTATATATATTTTCATATTGAGCACTCTACAGGATGAGTCATTGCTGCTTACGCACGCTCACTGCTTGCAATTGAGCACTCTGGCAATGGTTTAATTGATGTCCCACTTTTTATGAGTTATAAAAACTAGTGATAGCTAGAGTGCTCAAAGAAATACCAGAGCATAATAGAAAGACACAAAAACTTAGCAAGCTTTATTTGGCATATTTATTACTATACAGTTTCGTAGCATGTAAATAGCGTGGCACTCTTCAGATAAAATAGCCTATGTTTGATCTATATATAGCTTCTAACGAACTTTTTAAATATGTGCAGATGGCAAAGAATGCTTATGTACTATTTAAAGCACTTGTAGTCGTGTTTTATCACATATAAAACACGGCGCGTAGCGAAATGTTTTATATGTGATAAAACACGACTACAAGTGCTTTAAATAGCTTAAAAAACGACTCATCTCGGTATACGAGTTCATTGACGAAGTAATTTTTAAAATAAACTTTGTCTAAACCGAGAAAATCAAAGCTAAAGTTTATGTAAATTAACATGATTTTTTATCACATATAAAACCACGACACGCTTATGAGTTTTTTAAATCTAATTACAAAGTTACAAATCAATTAACACCTCAAGTAGTGTCACGAAAATATTAATATCAAGTTATAAAGTTTTTAAGTAGAAATTTATTAGCGTGTCTACACGTGGAGACAAGTTCGTTGCGACGAAAAACTTCAAGTATTACTGCAGAAAATGAAATCTGCAGAGTCGAACAGTTTCATGCATATCAGCCCGGACAAGAGGTGGCCTGGTCACACCATGCAATGATTTGTTAGGAATCTTGAGGAAGCTGAAGCAAGTAGCAACAGTGCCGGGCAACATGGCGTTAACATTAGGTTATTATTTCATGGATGTGTCTAATCTCTTTTGACGTTGTAAAGGCATGGTCTTTGACAATTTTCAAGTGATAATCCAAATTTTTAGATGGCTGTTTAACGTTTTAGTCAGCTGAATGGCAGACTGGTTAATCAGTACCATGTAGTAATAAACTAGAAATACATGCATGCAACAACCCCTCACCTACATTCTCCAAACATTGTTTCAACATGAAGTATGCGTAATTACGCCAACGCTGAACGTAGGCTCGCGTTCCCACGTCATGTTACTCATGGCAACACAATAATTGGGTTTTTTTTAAATTTTTTGTATAAACCTGCAAACAATAGATGAAACCTGAACACTTTTAAATACAGAGCTATCAATTATTAAACATATAAAGTAGGTATATTATTTTGTTTTCCATGGGCTTTATTTTAAGGGGAAATTCAAAACGAAACTCTACGTAAAACCTTTTTAAATGTGAATTGAAATCAACTGCTCTTTGGCGATATTAAATTCTTCAACTTGAGCCTCAACTTATTACTCGCGCTTTGAAATGAAATAAACTTAATTCGTACAGGACGCTAATGAAAATAATTTGCTTTCCTCTTTATCATGAACAGTCTACAAACGTAAATTTATAACTAATTATAGAAACTTTCGCATACAATGCATAGGAAAGATTTATACAAGACAAAGTCTAAAATATTGAATACAAAGTCATATATAAACAATTGAAACAAATTTGACCTATACTTTAGGATTTCTCATGCTAAATCAATTCTTATCAATGTTTACGTTTAAAAATTGAAAAAATGTTTTACAATTTGTTATGAGAAACGATTTTCCATTTCACTCCTGGCAAACAGTCATATTTTGATATCAGTGAGATGGCCACCCGTACACCATGCGCCCGCGATATTTGACGAACTTTAGACTTCGCTAGTGCGTTCCTTTTCCCGGATGTAAACAGCCGGACGGAATTAGTACCCTCGTCCCGGGATTACGCACGTAACGGCGCTTCGCGCCGTTGGCTCGGGAACAATTATTCGCCAAAGACGAAGTGTTTACCGGTGAACATTCACCGAGACGATGTCGAGGTGAATTTTCACCGTAATCACTGAGCCTTGTTTTAGTATAAATTTTTAATGAATAAAACAAAATATCCAAACATCAGTTTCATTATAAAATTCAGCATGAAATTAAACTGTTTTCAGCCGGTTGTACGTTGCTGTTTTAGTGTTGCAGTGTTTCTTGTACACCCACGCTCTCAAAATGGCTTCCTGTGTGACTTTATTGTTTTATTACAAAATTGTTTTCCTCGAATTCTTCTTGTAGAATATAAACACAAATACCCTATGATGGGATAACTTTGACTTTTCACCAGACTTAGAATTAAAAACATTGTTTCTGTTTAGCATTAATTTGTTCAGGAAATGGCTGAGAACTTTGGTAAAATAGAATGTAAAACAATGGCCATTAGTAAAACACGGAGCACGGAGCACGGAGCACACGGAGCACGGAGCACACGGAGCACGGAGCACACGAAGTACGGAGCAGTAGAAAAACGAAAATCCTTTATAATAAAATACACCGTTTACTATTACAATTTTTTGTTATTATTAATAAAGATTTTTCGCGAATGTACACGTTGGGGAAGTAGGAAAATGGGGCTTTTACTGAAAAACACATATGTTGCAAAACTGCTAAAAGCCATAGTATTTAAAATAGGATTGTGAAACTCGTTATCTTACATCTATCAAGCTTATGTAGTTATATTATATTCCGATGGCCAACGCATAAAGAAACACTTACTGTAGAGAACAGCCGATATATTTCGTTACCCCTGACAAAAAATAGCCAAGTACTCATCTTTCAATGTAGCGGATCGACTGAACATTAAAGCTTGTGATGGAGAGAAATGAATTTTCGGTTTATCCTTCGGCTCAGTGGCAGTGACAGTGTGCTGTACGGCCTACGTTTAAACCGTTATACAGTACATAATTACTGCTTTGAATTCAATCCGTTTTGAATATTTGGAATCATTCACAATATTATACTGTAGACGATCCGAAAACCTATTCACCCCCCACCCCTTAACTAAACATACAATTCGGTGTAAGGTTTAAAAATTGACGTGTATTATACTATTATTCTATATATAATTTAGGTAAAACTCTAGTAAAAGAAAAGCCGTACAGCTGCATATGACATTACGGTTAAAAAATTAGAACGCTGACTTTTTCGCGTTCTCTTTTTTTTGTCGTAAACAACTCCATATACGGAAGTTTGTTCCATATATGGAGAAAGACGTGGAAACAGATTTTTAAAAATGCTGATTATAAAAAATTTACGAAAATCTTTATAGAGGTATAAACTGTTCACAAATGGCTATTAGTAAAACACGGAGCACGGAGCACACGGAGCACGGAGCACACGGAGCACGGAGCACACGGAGCAAACGGAGTACGGAGCACACGGAGCACGGAGCACACGAAGTACGGAGCAGTAGAAAAACGAAAATCCTTTATAATAAAATACACTGTTTACTATTACAAATTTTTGTTATTATTAACAAAGTTTTTTCGCGTATTACACGTTGGAGAAGTGGGAAAATGGGGCTTTTACTGAAAAACACATATGATGCAAAACCAGGCTGTCAAAAGCCATAGTATTTAAAATGGGATTGTGAAACTCGTTATCTTACATCTATCAAGCTTATGTAGTAATATTATATTACGATGGGCAACACACTGTAAAAACTGATAGGTTAAAATAACCAAAAAAAATAGGTTATTTCAGTTGGTCTAGGACAACCGGTTTAAAATAGGTTATTTAAATAGGTAGAAATAACTAAAACTAAATAGGTTAAAACAAACCATTTCTACTGGGTTATTTTAACCTGTTATATAGTTAATTGTACCTATTTAAAATATGTTATTATAACATTTATTTTTAGGTTAAAACAACCTAAATTTAAACAGTTAAATCTACTCAGAAATATAGGTTGTTTTTGCCAAATAAATATAGCTTGTTTTTACCTATAAATATTTGGTCATTTTAACCAATAATATTTGGTCAATTTAACCTATAAGTTTTGGTTAATACAAATATAACCTATTCTTTATGGTTGAAATAACCCATAAATAATGGTAAAGGCCATGAGTCTAAACCAGCCCTTTAAAATAGGTTACATGCGGTTGATCTAACCTAAAAAAAATAGGTTAAAATCAAATAGGTTAAAATCAAATAGGTTAAAATCAATATTTGACTCAAAGTCAAATTAGTAAATATTAAAACAATTTCAGTACTTTGATAAAAATCATATATTTTTCTTAAGGAATGGATAAGTCTTATATACAATATATAATTAAAATAATCTATGAGATAATTGAGGTCCAGTGTGCGACAATTGCAAAACAGTAAAGTGGAAGTGGAGCAGAGTTTGATGTCATGCGGTCATCATATTATATTGTGAAAGTAAAAAGCTCTTCATATATAGAAGAAACAATGGTTATCTCACACAATTGTAAGCTTGTAAGCTATATATATAATTGTAAGCTTGTAAGCTATATATAGTTTAGAGTTATACTATATAGAAACATTCACAGAAATAGCCCATGATTGTGAGGGTCATAACTCTCCTCGGGACAATATATCCTGCATGTACAATACATGCATTAAATTAGTGATACAATATTATCATAAATTCATTAGCATAAATTGTTCCATTTAATGTGTTCATAAAATCCTTTAGCTTAGGAAGTTCTCCACGTCAATTGGTAAAGTACCGGTATGGCAATTATTGGCCAAAAGAACATGTTCTAAATTACTAAAACATGTAAATGTTCTTACTATGACCTGTTGGCCCCTTTTGGGTACTGCATGTTAAAACGTAGTACCCTGCAAGCAAACGTGCCACTGCGTTGGTAATATTGCACGGATCGTATCTGAATTTTTTACAACCATTCCCTCTGCAATCAATGAAATCGAACTTATCTCTTCCAGAGGTCCAGTGGCCAATAGACGAGGGGTTGAGCATCCTGATATTTTGGGAGCAATTTCAGAATCATCCTGCAACAAGGAAATATATAACTGAGTGAAATAAGCATTTCATGCACAACTTACACTTTTGTCTAAATATTGTACTTCTTCTCCTGTAGTTACACTACAAAAATATACATCACTTCATAATTTCTATCTAGATTATTTTTTTTGTGTGTTGGGGTTATGTACTCAGTGAATATGATGTTTGTGATGTTACTCTGAGTGTGAATCCACACCGAGCAAGCTGAAAAGTTAGCTTGGCCACGGTGGGAATCGAACCCGAGACCTTTGGGATACTAGTCCAATGCTCTGCCAACTGAGCTATGTGCCAAGTCGGTTCGAGTTGATGATATTTCGGAACTGAGTCTAGTTCCTTCTATATCAGTGTATTCTATATGTCTGATTATTTTTTGTCATACTGAGTACATCACCTGAGTACATAACACCAACACACATAAAAAATAATCATATAGAATACACTGATATAGAAGGAACTAGACTCAGTTCCGAAATATCATCAACTCGAACCGACTTGACCATGTAGCTTATTTGGCAGAGCATTGGACTAGTATCCCAAAGATCGCAGGTTCAATTCCCACCGTGGCCAAGCTAACTTTTCAGCTTGCCCGGAGTGGATTCACACTCAGAGTAACATCACAAACATTCTATCTAGATGTTATAAAATATACAAAATTCACTTACAAGAACAACTTTAATTAAAGGAATGTTCTCCTGAGGTATGCTTCTTCTCCTCAAGGACATACGTCAAAGCTGCCATGATACAACGGTTTTGTAACTCTACAAAAAGATCAAACATAGAATAAATTTCTATACAGATTAAAATACACATATATAGTTGAGTTCTAATTCTATAATACACATATAGATTAAGGTTTTATATAGATTAAGTATCTTAATATAGGTTAATGGTTTAATCCATGTACGGATACTAAACAATTCTTTCTTCAAAAACTGTAATCACTGTAATCAATCTGGTATTAGTCTATTAGACATAGTGAAATAATCTTGCGTTAGACAGAGTAGCATAATCATTAAAATAGGGTGCATCAGGGCACAATGCGACTTGATGGGTTAACTAGACACATGGGGCGGATAGAAAATGAGGGTATTTATAATACTTTGATTTGAAAAGATACTTGAAATCATAGGAAAGAACTTCACTCTAAACATGGCATTGCCAAAGCCTTGATCGCAAAGTTGAAAGGACAAATCCGGTATCTGCCAATATACTGGAAAGTAAGTTTATCTCAATGCTTGGTCCGGACATGATATATCTGGTACATATTTCATTTCAAACCTTTGTCCAAGCACAGGTACATTTTGGAAGAATGCCATGTTATCAATGCCATGAAACATTTTCAGAGGAAAAATATGTAAATATATCTTATATATAGCAATAAAGACAGGTGCTGTGAGTTGAGCTCTACATGGGGGACACCATGTAGAGCTCAACTCAGAGCACCTGTCTTGAAAAAAACCCAAAACTATTGAAATAATGTACCGTATTGTTAGAAACGCACGGCTAAAAATACAAATACTGCTACCATGGCTAAAAACGCACAGGTTGCTCCAAGTTGATATCGACAGGCGTGAACAATGTTGTGCGGCCAACTATGAACAAGTTGTCAACCATGTTGTTCCAAGTTGTTACAGTTGAACAATGCTGTAACAACATGTTGACAATACTGTTCATAGTGGGCCGCACAACCTTGTTCATGCCTGTTGATGTCAACCTGGAACAAGTTGTTGATTTTCTCAATTTTTATGTGTGTAGTACTAAGCTGAATGCAAAAATATTGACAGTGTGCACACTGCATACAGTATATTATGAATATTGACTAATTAAGAAATTAAAATATCTTTGTAAAGTGCACAATTTTCTGCTCTTGGGAATTTAACAGCTCTTACGGGCCAAGTCACAATATTCATGTTGCCACAAATAACATTGAATCAATGTTATCACTTCATCCATGGCACCCACCCACTCCAGATAATGTTGATCGATATTCAGTCGTATTTTGACTTCCGATTTGACGTTATTGGTGGCAACATGAATATGGACGTGGCCCCTATGGGGCTGATTACATGGAGAGTTTTCAACCAGGGCTAAGTTTCAGCCTGGCCCAAGGATAAAATCCTATTAAAACATAGCAAGTGGTTATTACACGATTATTCAGCCACGTTTGAGCTGCCCAGGCTGAAATTTCAGCCCGGCAGCATGTAATCACAAATAATTCCAGCCCGGGCTAAAAAAACAACTGTTTAAATGGCTTTATTTTGAGTATTTGTTTCATCTTTAAAAATACTATACATGTAACCACAGTCTCGCAAAAGTCAAATAGTCAACTAATCAGCATCTTAATGCTTCAAAGAAATGTAACAGACTTATTCTCATAATAGATATTATTCTCCTATTTTGCTACACTCTACTGTATTTTGTGATAATTTCAGCTGGGGCTGACATTTCAGCCTGGGTTAACTATAAATACTGTAAACCTCCGACTATAAGCCCTGAGCTTATATACTTTCGTAAGCGATTTATACAAGGGGGGGGGGGCTTATATATGGGGGTGCTTATACATGGACGATATTTTGTGTTAGTAATAAACAAGTCAGACATAAAAAAATCAGTCATAAAAAAGAAATAAACATGTATTAAGCAGCGATTACTGGGCTTATATTAATTAGGGAAAACGAATTCTTAAAACGTTCGGTTCTGCAAACATAATTATGATATTTACATATCGGTCTTAGATCATATCCAGATAAAACTGTTTGTGGTAAAAGATCTTTGAGATTTTCATTGTCAATATTCTTCTCAAAGAAATGTTCGCATAATTTTTCTCGTCGATCTCTCAGTGACGTGATGTTAGTCGTGATCAGCGCTTCGTCGTACTTTTGCGATGGGAGGATTATTCTCACCGCGCGTTTTTGTATTTTTTCAATATCGTCACATAAATATTGTTGGATATTGTAATGCCAGACCTGGCATGCGTACTCTAAAACAGGCCTAATAATGGTAGTATATACAGTAATTAACGTGTCAATACACGCGTTGGACCTTTTTAGCAGTCTTAGCATATAGAGCCTCTTGCTAGCTTTTTTAACTATGTTATTTATATGTTCATTCCACTTCATGTTATCTTGGACTGTGAGGCCAAGGATCCGGGCAGATTTCTCTCGTTCAATATTAACTTTATCGACTGTTAAAAGGGGAAAGCAATGCTTCTTTTTTGCAAAATCAATAACCAGTTCTTTGCATTTTCCAATGTTTAATTTCATATTATTACTCGTAGTCAAATTATTGATGTAATTAACCAGTTCTTGAAGGTTGCTGTTACAATCTGGGCCAATGGTTTCGGTAGTGGTGGTGTCGTCAACGTATTTCCATCGGTCTTTCCAATCAGCGAGGAGGTCGTTTATCATGATTAGGAAGAGGATTGGGCCTAAAACAGTTCCCTGGGGTACTCCACCGTTGAGGATTTGCCATTCTGACACACAATGGGGCATTCTGACCCGTTGGCTTCGTTGAGTAAGAAAACGTCTTATCCAGTTTGTTATTAATGATGGAACGTCCATATCAGATAATTTACTGAGGAGGATGTTATGATCGATATGGTCAAAAGCTTTGGAGAAGTCTAATAAAAAAATTCTCGCAGCGTTTTTCGGCACATCAGTTTCGTTTAATAAGTGATGGAGAAGGCTCAATAATGCATGTGTTGTTGAAGAGTTTTTTAGAGATCCAAATTGCCGTTTATCGATCTTCTCACCAATCAACTCCATCAGCCAGTCTGCGACAAAACGTTCACACGTTTTTGACAAAGTGGCAGTAAGCGAGATGGGACGCAAGTCTTTATTAATGTCCCTCAGCACCTTATTTTTAGGTACTTTTTTCCATACCGCGGGAACAGACGCCTGTTGAAGGGAGGCGTTGAAGATTGAAGTAACAGGGGAAGACAGCAGGGGCGCATAATCTTTTAGGACCCAATTCGGTATTTCATCTGGACCAGCCGCTTTCGAGGATGATATTGAAGATAATTTATAATAAATGTCTTCTTCCCTAATAATGTACTCGGTTGGAATTGTAGTACAATCGCTTTGTAATTGGCTATATATACTAACAAAAAATGGACTTCGCTTTGAAACGATGAATTATACATGTGTCTACATACTGTATACATGTATAATGTATGGTGTATAATGGGAAATTGAACGACTGAAACGTAGGCCCACTTCACACTTCACAGACACTCAGGGCGCTCTAGAAATACTCGGCCCACACTGTGCGCAGCTTTTGTATACTTTGTTATCAGGATCACAGTTAATATGTGAATATCAAACGTCGCAATAAAATATATTTAGGTTTGCCACGTCTTTCAGTCGTTCAATTTCCCATTATACATCTTACATTATACATCTATACAGTATGTATTACACATGTATAATTCATCGTTGTTTAACTAAGATTTAAAGATTTAAAGATTTCCGTAATTTCAAGCATTTTGTGTTTTTTTTTAATAATTAATGTATTGTGCTTTTTAAAGCGGATATTTCGTAATCTCGATAACATTGTCATAAAGCACAATAAGATCCTTAACCTTGTGGGTTTGCATGGTAAAAATAAATATAATATAATTGTTTAATTTGTTTTGTGGACACGTTCATTTC
This sequence comes from Paramuricea clavata, assembly GCA_902702795.2. Classification (NCBI taxonomy): domain Eukaryota; kingdom Metazoa; phylum Cnidaria; class Anthozoa; order Malacalcyonacea; family Plexauridae; genus Paramuricea; species Paramuricea clavata. Next base: position 6,011 of record CACRXK020003763.1, on the reverse strand, counting down.
TTTGTCTCGGCTTTGGCGAAGCTTTCCGACCCAAGTCCGTTGGTGCTATAATAATTTAATACATCGGGTGAAGATCCATGCAGGCATAAATATCGAAAGCTAGTAATACAAAATAAACGTGATGTTTCCACAAAATATAGCCTACCAAACAAATATGTTTCCGGCATGCAATCATCAGGGCCGCCGAGAGAATTCGCGGGGTCCGGGGCAAATCTTCGCTGGGGGCCCCATGACATCATTATTTTTAAGCTAGACCCAACTAGACCTTAGCTAGACTGCATGTGGAGGTTCTGTAAGGGGCCCTCAATTTCAAAAATTCTCTGACCATGGCCAATTTAAAGAACCTGCTCAATTTTAGACTCTCACTCTCAAGTTGGGGCCCTATTAAGGTGGGGGCCGGGGGCAACTTGCCCCCCCCCCCCCGCCCCCCTCTCGGCGGCCCTGGCAGTCATGCATATACAAGACTTTCGCGGCGAAATTGAAATTTATACAATGAGTGTATACTATTAAATGAAGATAGTAATCTAATTTAGTGTCTTCTTACACTGGACCTCGACGAAGAACAGGTTAATCAGTAGGGGTCTATTATAGGAGGTTGGTCGCTCCGCAAACCGTTCTATTTCTGTCTCCTTCGCCGTTAATCGCCCGTATTTTCTTCGGGGAAACCGTAACCGTCATTTTTCTTATATAGTAAAAGTTTATCGGCCAGAAACTTCGCAACGGTCGACGAAAGGACAAAGAAAAGTCCCTTCTTCCTAAAATTATACAAACAAACCAGCGAAGATTAACAAATAGATAAACGGAAAGTAAGTTTTAGGCTTTATCCTTTGTGCTTGTTTAACAAAATCGATTTAAATTGTTACGTTTTTCTACCACTAAGTAATGATAAATTATTGTTAATAATTTTTTATTTTTTGGACGCTCAGAATGCAGGAAATAGCATTTCCGGGTTTCAAATTTCAAAAATTTTCTGGGGATTATCCCTCTAATAAGTAATGATAAATTACGGTTAATATTCTTTTTTACTTTTGGTGCATTTTTTCCTTCTTTTATTTCAAATACAAGTATAGTTAGCATAAATTTTAGAGCAAATTTGGATGCTCAGAATGCAGGAAATAGCATTTCCGTACTTCAAATTTCAAAAATTTTCTGGGGAGAACACCCCCACACACGTGACCATTGCTATCCTCCTCTAATAAGTAATGTTGTTATATAGCTAGTGTGAACACCAAACGTGATTGGCTGATTTGTAGTCACGTGGCTTTAGATAAATACAATGTATCCCGCTCGGGCAATAAGTGAAAAATTGTTGCCCGCCCCGACCGGCTACGTACACAGTGTTTCCACTTTCAAGGAAATTTCATTTTTCAAGGAAATTTTGACCGAAAAAGAACGGCATGTACTAAAAGGCGAAACGTCGAAACGAAACGACCGAAACGAAACGGCCGAAACCATCGAAACCACCGAAACGACCGAAACGAAACGACCGAAACGAAAACGAAACGACCGAAAATGTAAATTACAGGAAAATTGAAAAATGCGGATACGGACGGACGGACGGACGGACGGGGGGGGGACAGGCGGATGGACGGGGAAGACAGGCGGATGGACGGGGGAAGAGGCGGATGGACGGGGGGGGCAGATGGATCGACGGGGGAAGAGGCGGCTGGACGGGGGGGACAGGCGGATGGACGGGGGGACGGCTTCATTTGACACGAAACTCAATTTTAAAATCAAATCCACGTTTTGTTGAAAGGGATATATTAGGATATATTATAAAAGACTATTATTAATCGTAGTAAATTTTCCGCGAAAAGTTGATAAAATACATGTGGAAATGCGAGGTTTTTCGAACCTTCGTAACGCTTGATATAAGGATAAAACGCGGATATGCTGCAACTTTCATGCTTAATTTTCTCAGTCATCTGGGTATGTAGCAATCTAATTTTATGCAATGTAATGTGTTATATTTTCAAGGGCTTTTCAATGCAGTTACCGGTTTAAATATACCTAAAATTCCCGTTAGTTAAGAGATATGACAATTGCCGTACGGCCTACTTTTACGCAAACGAAAATTAGCTACAATTGCCACTTTCATGCTTAATTTTCTCTGTTATCCGGGCATGTAGTAATGTAATTTTATGCTAATGTAATGGGCTGATGAAATTTGCAGTCGTAATTTGCGTTTGCGTAAAAGTAGTCCGTACGGCAATTGTCATATCTCAACGGGAATTTGAGTTATATTTAAACCGATAACTGCATTGAAAAGCGCTTGAAAAAACAGCACATTACATTGCATAAAATTAGATTACTACATACCCAAATGACTGAGAATATTAAGCATGAAAGTTGCAGCATATCCGCGTTTTATCCTTATATCAAGCGTTACGAAGGTTCGAAAAACCCCGCATTTCCACATGCATTTTATCAACTTTTCGCGGACAATTTATTAAGATTAATAATAGTCTTTTATAATATATCCTAATATATCCCTTTCAACAAAACGCGGATTTGATTTTAAAATTGAGTTTCGTGTCAAATGAAGCCGTCCTGTTCCCCCGTCCATCCGCCTGCCCCCCCGTCCATCCGCCTCTTCCCTCGTCCATCCACCTGTCCCTCCCGTCCATCCGCCTCTTCCCCGTCCATCGGCCTGTCTCCCCCGTCCATCCGCCTGTCCCCCGTCCGTCCGTCCGTATCCGCATTTTTCAATTTTCCTGTAATTTACATTTTCGGCCGTTTCGTTTCGGTCGTTTCGTTTCGGTTGTTTCGTTTCGGTCGTTTCGTTTCGGTTGTTTCGTTTCGGTCGTTTCGTTTCGGTCGTTCCGGTGGTTTCGATGGTTTCGGCCGTTTCGTTTCGGTCGTTTCGTTTCGACGTTTCGCCTTTTAGTACATGCCAAAAAGAACAGCTGGGAAATTTGTTGTCGCTGTGCAGAGAAATTGCTGGCGCACGCGATATTTTACAAAAATTCGAAAATTTGAAAAAACAACACGAGTGAAATTTCAACTGATGATTTTGCATTTTTAAGACGGCGATCAAGGAAATTAAATTGTTGGAAAAACTTCACTAACATCTCTAGTATGGAAAGTATCTACATTACCAGAAATTTAATTGTGGATTGATTCAAAATTCAGGCGATAAAGTTACATAGCTAGGAGTTGGCTTTTGTGCTCTTCGAATATCAGTTTTCATTCGCGGATTACCATAACTTGTTGCCCTCATGGATGGCAAAATCGACATAAACGTAAACTGCTAACCAAGAGCTATAAAACAAATAGCTTTTCAAAAAGATAAACTTTATTCAGTCAAAGGATGAGGGTAAATCAGTGGCGTAACGTTATATCAAGGGGCCCCCGGTTCAAAATTTTCGAAGGCCCCTCTAGTAGAAGTGCCAAAGGCACGAGTCGAGCGCCGTATATGCACGAGTTTTCTAGAGGGTCCAGGGCATGGTCATCCGGAAAATGTTTTAATCTAGACTCTCTGAAATGCCATTTCCTGGACTTTGGGGAGAGATTTTACAGAATTCTGATTTTCATAAAACGACATTGTAACATATCAGAGGCCCTGGCCAATGTTTTGCCCTATCGCCTAAGCCTGGGGGCCCCCATTTGGGTTGGGGGCCCCCGGGTTCACCCGGTCTGAGCCCATAGTAGTTACGCCACTGGGGTAAATAAACATGCTACTGCGTGATAGTGATTTCGAAGCAACTTTGTCACATATATTTTAAAAAGTGTGATAATGAATCAAATTTTGCTTTTTGCAATCCCAAAAAGGTATGAAAATTATTTAAATATTTAAGGTTTCCGTGTTTCTAAAGTATTTTTTTGAGATAAGTAAAAATTTTCCCGATAAAAAGCATAGTTTCTGCAGAAAACTGTTTTCTGATAGAGAAGGTCCGGGGGGAGGGGGTGTGGAAGCTTGCGCAGATAGCAAAAAACCTTGACGTTTCCTCCAAAAAATTAATACCAAATTTTGTTTTGCCTTTGTTTGATATGTAATTCAAACAAGTTTTTTTACATCTAAAAATTGCCCCTAGTGGTCAAAACTTGGATTATGTTCGCAGTATTGGCCATTTGTTTACTTTTGGGGATCAAAGTTTGAGGTCCAATTATTTTCAAAGTTTGCAAACTACCCAGCTAATTCTTGGCTGTTGTTTGCAGTCTTGTATGCTAATTAAAATTTAGTTTAGTCCACAATAGTAGATCCTTTCAATGAAGGGAAATTCAAAATAGTATATTTGATTACTTTTACAGCACAGTCATTACATAGGTAGGGTGCAATACCAGGCCAAATTGAAAAAAAATTTACCGATTCCTCCAAATTTAAAATCATATTGTTTTGCTCCCAAGGCACATAGGAAACATAATTTAACAATGAATTTTGTTGAAAAATTGCCCCTTTGCGTCTAATTTCGCTTTGAAATGCGTGCGTTTACTGCTCTTGTATGGAACAAGAGTTCGAAAACATTCGAAGTACTGTAAAAATGTAATGAAATCGACAACTTGACCTTGCCCTTGAGACCTTGTACTGCCTCCGACTGAAATGTTTTTGACAACGATAATTTACCAGTGTTTCTTGAATATTTTCCTTGTTTAACTAGTAGAACCGAACGTACAAGTGCATCAGAAGACTAAGCGAGAGTTTTGTGTAGAAATGCTCTGTTTACGGGAAGTTATTTTGCATTCGCAAGCGTCAACAAAACTGCCGCATCAAGTTCACAGATTTTAAACTACCCGTATTTGTATAGAATATATGTTAGTTGTATTAACATTGAACTTCTTTCTGTTTGAACCCAAATTTGTACTTGTTTTGCGTTTGACAAGGCTGTCAAGCTCGCGACGATTGGCTTTTATACCTTAGCCGTCAGGCTTGACTACAGATTTAGCGTGTCACAGTGTCTTCTTGTTTGTGTCAAGATTATAATATTCTATTGCTGTTCAAACGAGATATTCTATACACTGGAAACGTAGAGTACATTTTACTTTGTCTTTGTCTCAAGCAAAAAAGTATAAAGATTAAACAGGCATTCAAAAATATACAACAATCACGAACATCTCGTAATATTTCTTCGGGGAAATCTTCAAGTTTCAATGGAAATCTGGCGCATGCGCAACAAATTTCCCAGCTGTTGCGCATGCGCCAGATTTCCATTGAAACTTGAAGATTTCCCCGAAGAAATAACGAGATGTTCGTGGTTGTTGTATATTTTTGAATGCCTGTTTAATCTTTATAATTTTTTGCTCGAGACAAAGTAAAATGTACTCTACGTTTCCAGTGTATAGAATATCTCGTTTGTGTTTGAACAGCAATAGAATATTGTAAACTTGACACAAACAAGAAGACATTTGACACGCTAATTCTGCAGTCATGCCTGCCAATCGTCGCAAGCTTGACTGCCTTGTCAAAAGCAAAACAAGTACGAATTTGGGTTCAAACAGAAAGACGTTCAATGTTAATACCACTAACATATATTCTATAGAAATACGGGTGGTTTAAAATGTTTTCAATTGAATTTTTAAAGCTTTTATCTATCGACATGATAATCAAACTGTGAAAATGCCGGCTTTTGTTGACGCTTGCGAATGCAGAATAACTTCCCGTAAACAGAGCATTTCTACACAAAACTCTCGCTTAGTCTTCTAATGCACTTGTATGTTCGGTTCTACTAGTTAAACAAGGAAAATATCCAAGAAAGTTGGTAAATTATCGTTGTTATAAAAACATTTCAGTGCTGAGGCAGTACAAGGACTTAAGGCCAAGGGCAAGGTCAAGTTGTCGATTTCATTACATTTTCAGTAGTTCGAATGTTTTCGAACTCTTATCTCATACAAGAGCAGTAAACGCACACATTTCAAAGCGAAATTAGACGCAAAGGGGCAATTTTTCAGCAAAATTCATTGTTAAATTATGTTTCCTATGTGCCTTGGGAGCAAAAAAATATGATTTTAAATTTGGAGATTTCGGTAAATTTTTTTGCAATTTGGCCTGGTATTGCACCCTACCTATGTACTAA
>CACRXK020003762.1:0-34672 GCA_902702795.2 Paramuricea clavata | reverse complement strand
ATCTATAACATTAAACCATGACAGGTTAAACTTAACCTTGTTTTCTTTTTAAAAATCGAGCCCAACTTGGTATACCCATTTTTCGACCTTGGCTGAAACTTGACCCATGCATTAATCTACCTGAGTTCGGAATAACAAACTGGAATATCTAGAGTCAAACCCTGTTAGTTTTTGTACTGTAAATCGGACATAAAGGGACCAATTGTACTGAAGTTGATAACAATCTGTTACTCCGTAACGCTTCAATCAATATATAAAAAACTAATACTTAAATAAATGGATTAAAGAGTAAAAAAAAACATATTTTTTTCAATAGTGTCCTCTTTGGAGAAGAATGAGAAGACTTTGAATCAGAGTGAAGGCAACTGCAGGTTCTGGCATCAGTGCCTTGCCGGTAAGCAACCACACAGAACATTTTGTTTTGGTTTGTTGAAACACCACGTTTACTGATTTTTCTATGCCAAGCATTCAATTCGTAAGTCCAGTTCTTTATCAATGCAAATGATGTAAAACAATCGCGTCATTAGAAAGTTAATTAACTACAAATTAAAACGTTAATTAGATCAGTAACGTCAATTCATTAGTTACGTCATCATGCCCTGGCGAAAAAGAACCAGAGTTGCATGACCAGGGAGTTAAAGATAAAAAAGCCTGGGAACGAGGTTGACAAAAGTCTTGCTATTAAAGACAGACTTTGACACACAATTGAAATATGGCTGATAATTTTTTTCATATTGTAATTTGTTTGTTTTAGTTCGTTGGTTCAACCTGATGAGATCTTTCAAAGCATTCTTCAAAGACTTTGAACAACTCTCCTTTGTATTTGGCGTAGTGACTGGCGTCGTCGCCTCACCCATTTTGCGAGCTATTGTTTACGCTGTTGTCAGGTAAGACATTCATTGTTGTTCGACTCCATCCATCCTCACACCCAATCAATAATTAATCGCCAATTTATTTCCATGACATAACCTTCACTAAAGCCTAACCTGTTTATTTCCAAACCATAGGCTGTGCATTCTTTGCAACGGAAAGAAGATCCGCAAAGATCGAAGCGAGCTCCGTGCAAGCACTGAAAGCCAGCCTTCTTCTGGCTCAGTGGTCATTGAAATGGAGCCACAGCTGCAAGAATGTCCTGAGGCATCGAAGGACGATGGCGCTGACAGTCAGCCGATAGATCAGCCACAGGAAGACAAACAGTCAGAACTCCCTGGAGCAGACTGTGCTTTCGAGAGTATTTCAAAGTGACTTCATCGTAATTCCTCCATGAAGCCCCTCCCTGCAATACGCCCGCGGCCCTCCCCTCAAATAACATTCTCTCGTACCCTGACCGTCCCCAGTAGCTAGGGGTAAACGCGTCAGGAAGGGGGTTAATACATGGTATATGGTTTCTCTAAAGACTTTAATAACTTCAGAATAAGTGACGTAATGTGTAAATATATATGGACTACATCTGTATCACAACTATTTTAATTACAGTATATACATCTATGAATTTGACGTTGCGTATTTTAGATTTTTAGTCCTATTTCTTATCTACATGTAAAACCTCGTATGTGTTATTTTATTTGTATTACGTTTCTTGTCAGAAATCATCCAGACAGTGTTATAGTTCAGTTGGAAAACATGGCGCAATTAGTAAAACTGAGGAAAGTTACTTAAATATGACGTCATACTAATTAAAGCTAATTGTCGTATTGTAACTGAGCTGTCTCGGAAAGTTTGAAAAAAGAAACAATGCTGGCATTTCAGTCTTATCATATTACATAAAGCCGAAGTTGTCTGATGTTTCCTGGAAGTGTTGATATTGCCATAGCATTTCCTAAAGTGGTTTCACTGCGACCAAAAAGTGCTTCCACTTTCTACGGTCGCCCTGGCAATAACGACCAGAGCGCTGATACTCACCCTGAAAATATGATACAAAAAAAGCAAGCCGCGGAATTCTGTCACCATTGCAACACCATTGAGTGTTGTGATGCAGGGGTTGCAGTATTAAAGTCTGAAGGGAAGAATTCTGGTATTCAGTATGGAAACATTACGAGGACGGTCTCTTGGGAAGGTCGTTATTAGCCTGCGCACAGGCGTTTATTCAGGTGGGCCTGGTAATAATAAACGCCTGTTCGCAGGCTAGGTTGTTGTTGCTTGACATTGCGCTCTTGGAAGTCCATATCAATCACGACTGACCGGTTTACCAGTTCCAACACCACACGACAGGCCGAAGTTGGTTGATATCTTTTGGTAAGGTTGTTGATCTCACGCTATTGGAAAGTGAATGTCAATCATTACCGACTCTAAAGATATCACAGAATAAGCAGAGAGTTGTCACACACAGATTGTGCAGCCAATCACAATTCAGCACGTAACTTAAGCTAGCCAATAGCCTTGCCTTTTTAGTAGCAAGTTGTGAACAGGTCGTTGACAACTAGTCAACAAGCTGGGAACAAGCAGTGCGAACACATCCTGTTGTCAAGTTGTTGGAACAACATTGCAACAAGTCTGCTGCAGGTTTGTTACAACTTGTGCGTTTTTACGTGTGCACGTCTTCGTCCTCTTGCTCAAACTCTCTTATTATACCTGCAGCGGAGACGGCCATTTCTCCAACAGTATTCCATAAAATCCATTATGATCCAGTCGAATCCTAATATTCAACATTTGATTTTGGAAATCTGACTCCGATAGCGAAGTCATTTTGAAAAATTGTCGCCAAAATCGATCACGGTCTTTTCCAAATCTGAGCGTTCATCCTGGCGCCCAAACATATTCTTCGATAAAATTTAAAATAAAAGAAAATTTACAAAATTTGTCATGCACTTTTAGATCTACCCAGGAGCAGTTGTGAACAAAATGCAACTATGCGTTCTCTGGCAGGAATTCCTGCGGCCCTGTGATTACCATCTACTAACAGTCTTTTCACCTGACTGAATGTAATTTTCTAAATGTGACACATATCATCATTAGCTTACTGACACTTTGCAAGAAAATAGAAGATATTAAAATCGTCCGGCCCTATAAACGTCCGGGTCAATCAAGACACATTGCTACACATTGCTACACAAATATTGTTTCCAAAGTGGTAAATACTGTAAGGAAACTACGAAAAAGAACTTTCCAGCTCAACAGCGTAGCTTGGGTTATATTTACATTTAATGATTGTGACATTTTTTCGGAAGAAACATTACACAGGAGGTGAATTTGTCGGACAGTTTCTGCTTCTCGGAAAGCAAAATTTGTTTGCGCAAACATTCGGGAAATTTTCAGGTGTTTCCGCGACAATTTTTCCTAATTTGCCAAAGGTTCCAAGTCAGTGAGAAAATAATGACGTAATTTCTTCAAAGTGGACCGGGGCGAGAGATACTTAATTACGACGTCGTCACTAATTGATTGATTTCAATCGTTCGCTGGAACAATGAAGTCTTGCGAGGTTTTGCTCCTCGTGTTCGTTGCGTTTTTTATGATAAACGCAAGTGCTGCAGAGAAAGAATGCCCAGAATGGGCAATCGCTATTGAAACTGAAGAGGGACGTTTATGCATCTGCACCAAAGGCTATTTTGGAGACACTTGTCAGCTAAACGGTAAGAGCTGCACGAGAGATCTCGTGATTGATTAACTGCTAATTAATGAAGTGCGCATGCGGAATGGAATGTTTACGAATCATAAAACTTGCAAGCGTCGCAATTGAGTTCTTAGACATGCCGAGGTTTTAGAAGAAAAAGCACTTATTGCGTGATACACTATCAATTGTAACTTCGTCAACTGCCCTACTGCAAGTTTGGTCGATGCTGGGATAGGCCTGTTTATATTTAGGAATTCGGAATAACAAACTGGAATATCTCGAGTCAAACCCTGTTAGTTTTCGTACTGTATTAAATCGGACATAAAGGGGACAATTGTACTGAAGTTGATAACAATCTGTTACTCCGTAACGCTTCAATCAATATAAAAGATTAATACTTAAATAAATGGATTAAAGAGTAAAAAACCATATTTTTTTCAATAGTATCCTCTTTGGAGAAGAATGAGAAGACTTTGAATCAGAGTGAAGGCAACTGCAGGTTCTGGCATCAGTGCCTTGCCGGTAAGCAACTACACAGAACATTTTGTTTTGGTTTGTTGAAACATCACGTTTACTTATTTTTCTAAGCCAACCATTCAATTCGAAATTCCAGATCTTTATCAATGCAAATGATGTAAAACAATCGCGTCATTAGAAAGTCAATTAACTACAAATTAAAACGTTAATTAGATTAGTAACGTCAATTCATTAGTTACGTCATCATGTTTTTTCGCCGGAAAAAGAACCAGAGTTGCATGACCAGGGAGTTAAAGAAGATAAAAAAGCCTGGGAACGAGGTTGACAAAAGTCTTGCTATCAAAGATAGACTTGACACACAATCGAAATATGGATGATAATTTTCATGTTGTAATTTGTTTGTTTTAGTTCGTTGGTTCAACCTGATGAGATCTTTCAAAGCATTCTTCAAAGATTTTGAACAACTCTCCTTCGTAATTGGCGTAGTGACTGGCGTCGTCGCCTCACCCATTTTGCGAGCTATTGTTTACGCTGTTGTCAGGTGAGACACTCATTAACGTTCGACTCCATCCAACCTCACACCCAATTAAAAATAAATCGCCAATTTATTTCCACTACATAACCTTCACTAAATGCTAACCTGTTTATTTCCAAACCATAGGCTGTGCATTCTTTGCAACGGAAAGAAGATCCGCAAAGATCAAAGCGAGCTCCGTGCAAGCACTGAAAGCCAGCCTTCTTCTGGCTCAGTGGTCATTGAAATGGAGCCACAGCTGCAAGAATGTCCTGAGGCATCGAAGGACGATGGCGCTGACAGTCAGCCGATAGATCAGCCACAGGAAGACAAACAGTCAGAACTCCCTGGAGCAGACTGTGCTTCCGAGAGTATTTCAAAGTGACTTCATCGTAATTCCTCCATGAAGCCCCTCCCTGCAGTACGCCCGCGGCCCTCCCCTCAAATAACACTCTCTCGTACCCTGACCGTCCCCAGTAGCTAGGGGTAAACGCGTCAGGAAGGGGGTTAATACATGGTATATGGTTTCTCTAAAGACTTTAATAACTTCAGAATAAGTGACGTAATGTGTAAATATATATGGACTACATCTGTATCACAACTATTTTAATTACAGTATATACACCTATGAATTTGACGTTGCGTATTTTAGATTTTAGTCCAATTTCTTATCTACATGTAAAACCTCGCATGTGTTATTTTATTTGTATTACGTTTCTTGTCAGAAATCATCCAGACAGTGTTATAGTTCAGTTGGAAAACATGGCGCAATTAGGAAAACTGAGGAAAGTTACTTAAATATGACGTCACACTAATTAAAGCTAATTGTCGTATTGTAACTGAGCTGTCCCGGAAAGTTTGAAAAAAACAATGCTGATATTTCAGTCTTATAATATTACATAAAGCCGAAGTTGTCTGATGTTTCCTGGAAGTGTTGATATTGCCATAGCGTTTCCTAAAGTGGTTTCACCGCAACCAAAAAGTGCTTCCACTTTCTACGGTCGCCATGGCAATAACGACCAGAGCGGTGATACTCACCATGAAGACATCACACAAAAAAAACAAGCTGGAATTCTGTCACAGTTGCAACACCATTGAGTGTTGTTGAATTCTGATATTCAGTCTGGAAACATTACGACGATGGTCTCTTGGGAAGGTTGTTGTTAGCCTGCGCACAGGCGTTATTCAGGTGGGCCTAGTAATAATAAACGCCTGTTCGCAGGCTAGGTTGTTGTTGAAATTGCTCGATAACTACCCAGCCTAAAGATGTCACAGAAGAAGCCGAGGATATAGTGGTAGCCGAACTGCCGAAGTTGGTTATGACTGTTTTAAACATATGTTTGAAGATCACAGTAGACTTTCCAAAACCCGTTTTTGTATCAAGGTGGTTAAAGGCCCGTTTCCACTGAAGAAAAATTTCCACGAACAGAACATTTTCCGAAAATGTCATTATTAAAAGTTGAAAATTAACTAAAAAAAACAACATAGCCTGCGAACAGGCATTTATTATTACTAGGCCCACCTGAGGTCCACTGACTAGGTCCACCTGAATAAACGCCTGTGCGCAGGCTAACAACAACCTTCCCAAGAGACCGTCGTCGTAATGTTTCCAGATTGAATAGCAGAATTCATTCCTTCAGACTTTAAAGGCCCATTTCCACTTAAGAAAAAGTTCCACGGACAGAAAATTTTCCCAAAATGTCATTGTTAAAAGTTGAAAATTTGCGACAGAAAATTTGTGTCGGCCAATCACATTTTACAAAATTTTCTTTCTGCGGAAAATTCCCCCGAGTGGAAATGGACCTTAAAGGTAAAATGGTGTTTATTGACTATACTTACCAAAGTGTAAGCACCACGAAATGTGACTTCTTATAAACTGTAGTTGTTGCAATTTTGTTGTTGCGGTTACAATTTTGTAGTTGCTGCTGTTGTTGTCGCTTTTCACATTCTTTTAATTGTCTAGATTATTCTACAAGGAATGACAAACGACGAATTGCCTTCGTGTTTAGAAAAAAGAAATTGCTTCGTTCTTGAAAAATCTCTTATGTGCCAATTATCACTAGAAATGTTTTTCAAAATCCTTTCTATAGCTATAGCTATAGTATGGATCTTAGTTGCAACTAGTATGGAAACCAATTTTCATACTACTTGCAATTTTCAATATATACTATGGATTTAGTGACGCAATTGCAAACTCCATGCGCGTATGTATTTCACTAATTGTTTCCAGTGTATGTTCTAGTTCTAAGAACTATTCACTATAAAAATGAGGCCAAACAGATGGATCTTTGATGATCACCAGGATAGTTATTATATTATTTATATCTCGAAGTATTTTAAATGACTGTTTTAAACTTATGTTGTAGATTACAATAAGACTTTAGTTGCTGCTGCTGTAACTTTGCTGTTACAGTTACAACTTTGAAATCATGCTGCTTTTCATATGTTTGATTGTTTAGATTCTTATACGAGGGAAGACAAGCAGTAGCCCAACTCTCCGTTCTGGAGAACTCCGTGCAATTTGACGAATTATTAGAACAGCTACGCACTGCCTGATCAAAGAATAACATTCTTCGGAAACGCAAATGGGTCAGGTAATCTGTCGAAAACGTAATAACGCGCTGTTTATAATAACTCAATAACATCTAGTGAATTTGACTCAAGCAAACGAGTAATGTAAGACTGATCGAAAAATCCAAACATTGGTTGATGACATGATTGACGGCTTTCTACCATGATCATATTGAGCTTAATTGTCGATCATTGTAAGTTTTTAAAGGATACAAAAGATGTTTCAAAACAAGTTATAATGATCATCATCTCCGCTGGTGCTTCCCTTATTCCGTCTAGATGGCGATGGTGGTAGGGTTAGTTTGGTCCTGCTTGAACTATCTGCAAACATTCTTCCTGGCATTAGACTGGGTTTATCATAGTTGAAGTTCAGACTGATATCACTCAGAGTTGAACTTGGAGATTGACCTGCGCTTGAGTTGGAATCTGAGCTTGCCACACTCATCGTTTCTGAATGAAAATAAAATGTAATATTTAACAATTATTGAATTCGATTGTATCATGATAGGAAGAATGATCAACTTTGTGTTATCAAGCGAAGCCGAAGGCTGAAGTTGGTAACACAAACTGAGGCCTTGATGATTTTTCATATCATGCTAAAACACGAATTCAATAATTGTTTGATTATTTATCTAAATGATGAAACAGCGGCCGGTTGTAGGGAGGAGACACATGTGTTGTGACCCTATATACAACCGTACGTTGGCATGAAGTCATAGCATCACTCCGTTTAAAAATATGCCAAAATTCCATTTTTGGTCAGCTATTAAGGTGATATGACAATTTCACAGTTGGTCGTTAGCCATGCAATCAGAAATAATTTTTAATAAATAGTAGAGGTTGTGGTGAACTGACAAAAGCTATCCAGCAAATATAAAAAGAGTTAAGTATATATTTCCTCCTGTACTAATACTGGACCAATGAAGGAAACATACATATGGACCTTAAAATGAACTCCAGAGAGAATACTGTAGTTCAGGACTGATATGATCAAACTATTGAGCAAGGGTGGACTATAAATTTTCAAGTAGCCAGTAGTTTTTGACTACTTTTTGAAAACAGTAGCTGTAGTTATAGCGAGCTAGACTTTGCCTAAAAGTAGTCAAGTAGTTGACTACTTTTCAAACAGCGAATCGCTATTCGCTACTTTTTAAAATTGTTAGCAACTTGATAGAATAGCATGATATTGAGACACGATTTGCTTAAAATCAATCCTCAATAGTCAATTATTTGCACTCCCGAAGAGTGTACGTAGTGCTAGTACAAAAATGTTGCTTTGTGTTTACTGTTGCTACTCGTAAGTCGATTTGTTATAGGTTATACATTACAGCCTGAGTTAGTAGATGCTACAAATACAGTAAAACTAAAAAATATAGTGTAGCGAAATAGCGAAATAGTTCGCTACATTCTTTAAGCAGTAGCTGTAGTCAGTAGCGAACTACCTTTGTTCAAAAGTACCAGTAGTTGTAGCTGACTACATATTTTTGAAGTAGCTATAGTTATATAGCGAACTACAAATATTTTGTAGTCAACCCACCCTTGCTATTGAGTCAGTTCAGTTCAGGTTGTGTTACATTAAGTTAGGTTAGGTTATCAAACTATTGAGTCAGTTGAGTTGAGTTCAGTTCAATTTACTTCTTAGTTCAGCTAATCGCACATCGTATATATAATTGAGCTACCTGCAGAGGAGGCGGCCATTTTCTCCAACTGTTTTCCGTAAAATCCATTGTGATCCAATCGCGTCACAATATTCAACATTTGATGTTGGAAATCTGTTTTTGAAAAACTGCTGAGTTTGTCCAGTAAGCCAAGTAGGTATTTCGAAAAATTGTTGTCAAAATTCTGCACGGTTCTTTCAAAGTCTGAACTGTTGATCACTTCGTCCATGTCTTTGGATAGAATCTGAAAATAAAGGAAAATTAGGACAAGAAAAAAGGACTAAAAAGCACATGAAACTGAAATTTTATTGTCTTATTTAAAAGAACAATGAAAACAATAGCGCTACTTCTTTTGCATTTTTCCGTTCTGTTGCCTCGTTTTCGAGACATTTCAGTCAGTTTGATATATGTGTCAAGGTTTCTACGTCACAAAATGCACAATGAGGGCGCTTTCCATTAACACGGCCAGACCGGTCAGAACGGTCAAATTGTTGAATGGAACACAAAACATTTGAGCTTCCGACCTATCTGATCAGAAAATTTAGATAACATCAGAATGAGGTCCACAGAGAAAAGAATTCGGATCTGACCGGCCAGGCCATTAAATGGAAAGCGCCCTGAGTTTGCTGAAAATGTTATCAAATTCGGTATGCTCATGAACGCGATCACGGACACACGAAAATCGTGCAGTGTGGTCATAAGCATGCTCCTGAGCATATTATAGGATTTTGGTAAATACATGCATGGCGTGCTCATGAGTATACAAAAATCCCGTAGCCCTCCCCCCTTTTGATAATTATTAAGTTATGTCAATGCAAAGGGGTCATTACTTCATATCCTTAGTGGAAGAAACATACATAAACCGTATTACTGTTTTACCTTCGCTGCAGCTTTCTTCTTCTGTTTATCATACAGTAAATCTTCCTTTTCAATCTTTCCTGATTTCTCAGCTGTCGGGTTCTCGCTATTGATTACAGTTTGAGTGATTCTCTGAAGAAAAATAATAATTCACTTTGGCGGCAAATTTTCAAGTAAAATCTCAAAATTTATTTCAGCACATCATGTATAATTTCTACTTCGAACTTCGTAAAGGAAAGTAGGGGGTGGAGTGTGGTGGGGTAAGGGGGGGGGGCATCCCGTACAAGGAGCTACTGAAAGATAACCTGGGGAAATGAATTCATTACCTGGGAGGGAGATACAGAGATAGGGAAGGATAAAGAGGAAGGAGAGAAGAACTTCAAGAAGAAAATGGAAGAGATGAGACACATAAGCATTAGGTAACACCTTGGAAAGTCTTCGGTTCCAGAATTAGCCTTTCTCACCAAGGCCAAATTCGCCATTTTGGGGGATACTTTTTTCAGTACCCCAAGATACTAGATCATTTAGTTGACTAAATATGTTTATATTTGAAATGTAAATCCAAGTTTACTGTGGTAAAATAGACAAGTTTAAAAATAATAAAAATGCACATCATGAAAACATTGATTTTTACAATGACTCATATGAGACATCGCCAATTTGACAGTTCAATGAATACAAAATGGCAGGCTAAAATTTATTTCACCTGCCAAAATTTTTTAGATTGGCAAGCCATATTTTTTCTTTTATACTTCCGCTTATAGTTTGCCTGGATAGTTTGCCTTGCATTTCACATGAAGACAAAAAGAACAGTCTTTTTACCTGAATACAGTTTGTAAATGTGACACATATCATCATTAGCTTACTGACAATCTGCAAAAATAGAAGATATTATAAACGGTCTTATAAACGTCTGGGCCAATAAGGACACATTGTTGTAGAAACGCTGTATCCTCGGTATATATCCAAACCAGTAAAATCAGGGGTCAGTTGTTCAAAACTGGATTAGCTTAAACCTAGGCTCAATGCGCGAAAAAATGGCCGGTCAACGGATAATGTCCGGACAGAATGCGAAGTTGTCCTGTCAAATTCTTACTTTGCCGGTCATGTTGACCGGTCACTTTGCTATTTGAAAACGGAGTTTTGCCATTTGAAAACGGAGTTTTCCTATTTGAAAAGGGAGTTTTGCTATTTGAAAACGGAGTTTTGCTATTTGAAAAGGGTGTTTTGCTATTTGAAAAGGGAGTTTTGCTATTTGAAAAGGGAGTTTTGCTATTTGAAAAGGGTGTTTTGCTATTTGAAAACGGAGTTTTGCTATTTGAAAAGGGTGTTTTGCTATTTAAGAAAGGAGTTTTGCTATTTGTAAAAGAAGTTTTGCTATTTGAAAAGGGTGTTTTGCTATTTGAAAAAGGATCATATTTTAACCAGTATTTAGGAGGTTAAAGCTAACTTTGTTTGCCCAAACATTCCAGGAATTTTTAAGTGTTTTCGCAACAATTTTTCTCAATTCGCGCAAAGCATCCCAAGTCAGTGAGAAAATGACGTTATCTCTTCAAGGTGGACCGGGGCGAGAGATACTTAATTACGACGTCGTCACTAATTAAATCAGACTTAATTGTTTCTTAGAACAATGAAGTCCCGCGAGTTTTTACTCGTTGTTCTAATCGCCTTTTTGGTGAATATTGATACATGTATCGCAGAGAAAGTTTGCCCAGAGAACGCATTGCCTGTTGCCACGCCTGAGGGTGTGTTATGCATCTGTAGCCAGGGCTACGCTGGAAAAAATTGCCAATTCCGAGGTAAGATTTCAGATGCGTGCATAAATGAAGACGCAAATAATTAACTGCTAATTAATTGATTGCGTATGCACAATGTTCACAAAATTAAATCAGAAATTTTACAACTCAGAAAATCGAGTAAGACATGAGTGCTGAAAATAACTATATTTTTTTTCAACAGCTTTGACCTTGGAAAATGACAAAATCTTGAACAACACAGTGCAAGATTGTCGCTGGTACCAGTGCCTTGCCGGTAAGCAACTAGACAAGAAATTCTGTTACGTTTTGTGGAAACACCACGTTGAATTTGTCTAAGCTGAGCATTCAATTCGTAATTTCCAATGGCTTTATCAATGCGAAAGATGTAGAACTAAATCTAAACTCGTATCTCCTTTTAAAAGTGTCCAAAAATTTGTTTGCATCATCAGAAAGTTAATTAATCGATAATTAGAATTAGGTTAATTAGATTAGTTACGTCAATTCAAATGTCGTTATGCCAATTATTAATGTTTTAATTTTTGAAATTTATTTCTTTTAGATTTCATTTCAGATCAATGGTTCAGAGTCAAGACTTTCTTCAAAACATTCTTCAAAGATTTTGAGAAACTATCCTTTGTAGCTGGTGTCGTTGTTGGCGCTATCGCCTCAGTAATTTTACGAGCTATTTTTTATGCTGTTGTTAGGTGAGATATTCTTTGTTGCATCCATCCATCCATCCTCACATGGTTACAATTTATTCATTAATCGCCAATTTGTTTCCGTTTCCCCCCATTTCCATTACACAACCTTCACTAAAGCCTACCCTGTTTATTTCAAAACCACAGGCTTTGCATCTTTGGAAAGAAGACCCGCAAAGGACGACGCGACCTCCATGTAACATTTGAAAGCATTGATGAAAGTGCTTCTTCTGGTTCAGTAGCGATCCAGATAGAGCCAGACCAACAGTCACCAGAGAAGCCGGACGACAGCGCTGACAGTCAGCCACAAGATACGAGTATCGACACAACCGAAGGAGAAATCCCAGAAACAGTCTATGCTTCTGGCAGCGTCTCAATGCTCTAACTTTGTGGATATCGGTCCGTAATTCCTCCATCAAGCCCCTCCCCCCAATTATGCCCGCGCCCCTCCCCTCAAATAACACTCGTACCCTGACCGTCCCCAATAGCTAGGGGTAAACGCGCCAGGAAGGGGGTCAATGATGGTTTTAATACAGTTTCTTTAAATACTTTAATAACTTCAGGAGTAAATAACGTAATGTGTAAATATATTTGGACTACGACTGTATCACAACTATTTTAACTACAATATATATCCAGACAAAAAACCTCGCATGTGTTATTTTATTTTATTTGTATTAAGTCTTTTAAGTCTCAAACCCAACCTCGTATCCAGACTCTTTCCACTACGCTCATCGCTGAGGAGGAGCGTAGTGGAAAGAGCCTGAGTACGAGGTTGTCCCAAACCATGCAGAACTACTTTCGAATATTGTTTACCAATACACCCTTTGGATAATTACGTATAGGCGCCAAGATCAAAAAGTATGTGTGACGTAATTATCGAAAGGGTGTATTCCAGGTTCTTTATGCAGCTTGTCATGGAATTATTTATGTTGCGTGGCATGTCATAAGGCAGACTAACGAATAACCAAACTAGAAAGCACTCAATACTGCATAGCTCACCAGCGAAATTAAGATACTCTCTCCTCCGCAGATGTTATTAATTGCTCTTTGGACAGTTCTCGGAGTTAATCGGGATAGGTGCTCGCCCGCATTATTTTTGTCCAGCATTCTATCCCGATTAACTCCGATAACTGTCCGAAGATGTCCGAAAAACAATTAATAAGGAGGAGAGATATTAAGTTATGTAACATGGTGATGCAGAAATTATACAATGGGCTAATTACGTATTCAGTTTTGCCTGGCAAAGCGAGACTCACTTCTCACCAATTTCCATCCAAATTTCACCAAAATTTAATCAATTTGTCCTTGGGCAATGTTAATTAGTCCGACAAATTGTCGTATTGATACGTTGGATAGTTTTTGAGTTATAGGGGTGACTGACAAACACACACACACACATTGAAATATTTCAAAACTGAAGGAAGAAAACTTTTACCTTGAGTAACTCAGGAGCTGTTAGCATACAGTCTTTTAAACATTTATCCAAGAAGTCATTGTGATATGTAAGAACGTCATCAACATTGTTGACCTGAGGATTACGACCAAATCTTAGTAAGGTACAGTGTCCTGGATGGTCGAGGGCAAGGTTGGTAAGTTTGCTGAATAATTAGGCCAAACATCGTCACACTAGGCCTTTGTTTTCTTTGTCTTGG
This sequence comes from Paramuricea clavata, assembly GCA_902702795.2. Lineage (NCBI taxonomy): Eukaryota > Metazoa > Cnidaria > Anthozoa > Malacalcyonacea > Plexauridae > Paramuricea > Paramuricea clavata. The sequence continues at coordinate 20,934 of CACRXK020003762.1, read as the reverse complement.
CCTTTTGTTTTCTTTGTTTTCTAAACGGCACTAATGACGATTTGGCCTAATTATTCATCTAACTTACCAACCCTGGTTGAGGGGCATTGGTGACACAGTATCAGTATCTTTAAATATATATATATATATATATATATATATATGGAGTTATTTCACTCACTTGATGGGTAACGATGTATAAATGCATGAAGTTAGTGGTTAGTTTTTTGCTATTTGATGTTAACGTATTGTTCTTGGGTTCGTAGTAATTGGCCAATCGCTGTTGCGAATACCCTGCCATATAGTCTATTTAGTTAATTCGTTAAATTATTACTTTGTAATAACTGTTATGACTATTTGGTGAAGCTAATAAAATTAACTAATTTGCTCATGAAAGCGGGAAGCGAAACTAATTCAATTTCACTAACGGTTACAATCATTAAACTTACATTTTTTAAATTATTTTCCAAGAGATGCCAGTACGGTTCAATGACTTCAGACATCATGTAATACTCGTAGTTTTGGACAAACTGTAGCATTTTTGTTCTCAAGGCTGAGCACTCAACATACCTACACAATAAGAGAACTATTCAACAAACGAAAGTCAGAGAAGGGCACACTGGTCACTAGTTTCAAAGCGAGTTTAAGATTATTTGATTTGTTGTTCCAAACTCGTTTCCAGGCTCTTGTTGTAAGCCATTCAACTCACCATCTTGTGGCGCGAAATCTGTGTTGTTTCGTTGTCTTGTCATTCAACCAAATCCTAGAAAGAGATTTAGTTTAAGCGTGCAGCAATCAAGGAGATCGGGAAAGCAATTTAAGAGAAACGTATTTTCGGATTCATTGTCCTACTAAACGTTCCAGCGCTATATCGGTTGTTCTTACCATGTTATGACCGTTATAGACAACAGGAAATTTTCATCTATCCACTTCAAATCCATAGCTTACAGGGCTCGAAATAGGAAAAATAAATATCGGAGGAAGTTATTTCGCTGATCTCAGATTGACATTTCGTCAAAACTTTTTTCTTCAAGATTGGTTTAGAAACAAACTTGGAGTAGGGTTAGGTTAGTGTTAGAGTTGGTGTTTGGAATAGGGTTAGTGTTTTAATAGTTAAAAAAACCGTTGCTTTGTTACGTTTTGTCTCTCTGAGGTGGTCTGCCATTTCTATATTTGAACAGCCGAAATGGTCGCACTCCGGTATGACGTTATGGCAAACTGCAAATCGATTACACGTGTCCTCAACCACTGGACGCCATTTTGTTTTTGTAGAATTTCACCTGCCATTTTATTTTCGACTTGGCAGATCAAATTTCTGAAATATGGCCTGCCTTTGGCCATTGGCAGGCCGCTATTTTGAGCTCTGGCTTATCAGCATCTTTATTTCTACATTCTCACCTGCATAGCTGTCTCTCGACGTGTTTGGCGTAGAATAAATGTCGGAACAACAGTTGATACTTCGTTAAAGCCTACAAAAATAAAGTTAGTTCATTGACATCCTTATTGAACTCTCCAGTTTTCACAGGGAATGATGAGACAGGGTTGAGCTAATCTCCAAACTAGCCCTTCCATCTCGTGGCTGTGCTCTGTGATCAGTCATACTGTATGGTGGCTGCCAAAGGCGGCCTTCTACTTAATCAGGTTCAGCTGTATCTTTCGTGATTTAGCTCAGCTCTAGTATCCTCTCAATCCAGTGTCAGGTCAGTGGAAGAATGTGTTAACAAGACGAACGAGCGATAAGATCAGGATTTGTGTTCTGACCAGGATTTTGATGTGATTCTGTTCAAATTTGTCTTGTTTGCACTATACGACTGAATGTTTCCCATTTTATGAAATAAAATATTTACCTTTCTACTCAATATGAGAGAAACTGGCCACTTGACCACATAATCAAATGAAAATGCCTCCAAGCCTAAGGGGGGAAATAGTTAAGCAAATCTAGCGAAGATCTTCGATAAATTATTTGGCAGTATTCAATATATATTTTATACAGACCTGAAATTTGAATTTCTGTTGTGTCTTGTCCAAGCGATGTTTGAACGGCTAAAAAAGAACAAAATCAACTAAAAAATGCTGACGTTACATATTTTGTTACAGTCCCAAATGGGCCTGGCCTCCTCCGCAGGCATCTCACCCTGGGAATCGGGTGATGCAGAATTTTTTTCTCAATACCAATTCGCAGGCTAAAACCCATAGAGATGCCTGCGGAAGAGATTAAAATGGGCCAACAATAGGCAACAGTTCCAAAACACGCTGTTCATACCTCTGTCGTTGGCGACGGACAAAATGCGGAATAGTTGAGTGATGAGATCATAGGGAAGAAGGTCAACTCTAGAATTCAATACAAAGTAATAAATATCAGAATACAAAGTTGTGATGGTAAGCATTTACATAGAGAGGTGGCTGCCTTGTCCCCACCCGCTTTATGTGAATTCATGGGGGTTAGGGTTGGGGCATCGATGAGATGATTACAGGCGCGCCCATCACACATCACAAAAGTCTGTTTTCCAAAGCACTGATCTATATACGCCACTGACCTGTGCCAAAAATAAAAGCCTTCGGAGGATTGAATTATTTGGAAGAGCACACACACACACACTGAATCTACTACGTTCATTGTGTAATATATATATAATATATATTGTATAATCAGTGGCCAACACACCTCAAGTCATCCTTGAAGGGGTCAGCATTAGCGGCGGTTGTCCTGAGTGAAAGTTCTAGCAATGTTTCAAGACGACTTGGAAATATATCTGTTAAACAGAAAATGAAAGTTAAACAGAAAATGCAAGTTGAACAGGAGTAGTATATAGTACTTAAAATACTCATCAGTAATTCATAAACATTGTGGCAAATCGTGTCAGCCATAATATGTCACGTGGAGTGACTTTATCTCTGATAAAGCATGTGGCATTATATAATTGTTCATCCTAATTAGTATGCTTATATAATGGTTCATCCTAATTAGTATTCTTTTGTAGTCGTATTTTAAGCTATTCAAAACGTTGTCGTGTTTTATCAGACATAAAACGCTCGGCGTCTGATAAAACACTCCTACTCGTGTTTTAAATAGTACGCATTGATTCTTGAATGTAAGCTATGCCCTATGGGCAGATAATCCATGTAAGCAGAAGTACTTTTCTTATGTAACGTAATTGGTATTCCCAGTACCTAATCGACTCCCTATATTATAGGTTAATCTGGATTGGACTGGTTGAGTTACGGACTCTCTACAGTTTTTATGAATTCATATCTTTACCATCCATATTTTTCTTCAACTCATTCTCAGCAAGATCCATAAACTGAACAAAGAAATCTCCCTGACCCATGAGGAAATACAACTTGATAGACCTGTACAATTTACAAAATGTAGTATTCATAGACCTGGATATTGTACGTATCCGAAGCTTTCAAAAACAGTATCGCTAATTATTGGGATATCCACCCTTCACTGTAAGCCAGCATTGATCGTACAATCCTGCATTATACATTTCGTGTGTACGAATATGTCTGATATTCTTGTGTATGGATATGTCTTTATCTAAGTTGCCTTACCTAAGTCTACCCATTAAATCTTTCTCCTCCATCAGCAAGTCGAGCAATGTTTGACTCGCGTAATTGTACGCCGTCTCTATTTTATCCACGTATCTGAAAAACAAGTCAGAGTTACTCTTTTAACGCGAATTGAATGATCGAAAGCAACCACTTCACAGGGAAATTTATAGAATTGTTCCCATTCTTGTTCAAGCCAACTTACTCTCTTTCGCGAAGTGTGTAAATGATTTCCTCAGCATTGGGACATTGAACATCACGCCCTGTGAAATCACACATAGTAGATACCATAAAAACGAATGTTAAATAATTCGTCCAAAGCTTAGTTACAAACTTACAAAGTAAATCAGCCATCACTTAAATCACTCAAAGGTTTTTAAAATCTACTGGGCGCAATGGCGCTGCCAAGTTCTATGTAACTACTGCCTCCTCCGTAGGCCCTCCGTTGGAAACAGTACTAGTGCAGTGCAATTGCAATCTATATAGCCAACAAAAAAATGTTTTCTCGTTTTCCTCTCCCCCCTTTGAAAGCGACTGGGGACGAAGCAGATGTAACTACGTCTCCGACCTAAATTGTCAAGTATTCTGAAATCAACATTTGACATTGGTAAAGGTTAATTATTTACTGTAAGACCTATACATTTTTCCCAGTGCCTCCACAGTGCAGGAAATGCCGTTTCAGAGACCCAAACTTCAAATTTTCCGGGGGAGCATGGCCCTAGCCTGCTCGCAGTTGCGCAGCATGGCCTCGGACCCCCTGATTTATGGCTCACAAATGATTAAGTTTCCCCCTCTCTCAAAATAGACTCCTTGGTGCTGAGTGGGGGTGGGCGGGGAGTTTTTTTTAAGCAAAAATCAGTCACCTACCACACTGACGAATAACATTGAGATACTTTCCGGTGCTAAGAATCTTTTGTGCCACCTGAAGATACGAAATTATTTATATCACAACTCCTCAGTATAACAGTTACTATCAAAAACAAATTTCTTGATGGTTGTTTTGAATCTGGAATCGGATTAGGAAACGTACCGTTTCCAAGAAGACAGGAATTTTATGTTGGACAATCGTATAACGTTGTCGCCAATAAGTAAAGTATTGTTAAGAAAAATAAATAAACCATTTTACATTATGTACAGTAAGTATGCACAGATCTCGGCTCAATCCTTATATTAAGTCTCTGCATTCTCGGCTGTAAATCATTTGAGCAACGGGAAAGATACAGATATCAAAAACACCAAGAAGGGAGGAAGAGACTATTTCACACGACAACAATACCTACAAAACCGTGGTCAAAATGCGATCGAAAGTTTCCTACACATTGAGGACTTGATATATACAGCCACCTGAAACTCATAAAAGAAGCACTAACATTTGACATCATCGAAGTTGCAGGGCCAATATCTCGCTATTCTAGAACGGCTACGATTAAAATCGTTTACTTATTAAAAGGATATGCATCATTATATTCTTCTGTCAACTTTTCCTTTTGAAATGCTTCTTGTTCAGCAACAAAAAACTGTTAAAAAACATATTTTTATAGATTTCACACTTATTTTTTGCAATCACTTAAAACGCACACTTGCAAGCAACAATATGCAGAAGAATTCAATAGAAGAAAAGTTTCAATACATTTACCTCAAGATAAGGATCACTAACAATTCCTTTATAGATCCATTGCTCTAATATATCAAAATATGGCACACACGCCTAAAAAATAAAAACCTCCAATAACTGGTCCATTAAGGACAGGAGGAAAACGGATAATACCCGGCGAGAGCCTACGGTGTTAGGTAGAGCACACACATCCTAAACATACACAGGTCAGTGCCAGTGTAGGTAGAGACTTCACAATCTCCTAAAGACTATTCTAGGGTTTGTAAACAAAATCACAGAACACTCACCGCTTGTGTAAGATAAAGACAGAGATCTTGAGAGGTGGAGTCACTATACAATACAAAACCAAGGGGAGAGCCATTACGTTATAGCTTGGAATAACAGAACAGGACAAGCGGTAACCTTTGTAATAACATAAATAACTACCTTACCCAGTAAGGTTGGTGGTCCGTTCATGTAACAGTGTAAGCACCGCGCCTCCTTTACATTGCGCCTATACAAGGCAAAGCAGAACTTATCAGGGTTTTTTTTGGCACCTCACTCGATAAACTAATTGCAGAAGGGTTTTGTAGCTGGAAGTTTGAAGATGGAAATTTCAAGTACCCCTACACCATACTGTACATAGAGGATATTACACGGCGGCGCGAAGAGATGGCTTTTACAGTATCTTCGAGTGCATGTGAAAACAATATTTTACGAACGAGCGCAGCGAGTGAGTAAAATATTGTTTTTAACACGAGAAGATAAAAGTCATATCTTCAAGCCACCGTGTAATGTTCTGTTTATTATATAGTCTCAAGCAAGAAATTGTGAAATTTCACGCTCAAAAGCAATATTGGAAAAAGTCACGGGATCGATATCTTCACTAGTGAAGATATAGAAAATATCTCACTGTGTATTTTTCAGTATCTCACTCTCTACTATATAATAAAATAGCATCACCTTAGTATATCCAGGAACGTGCGGTTAGAGCTCGACAACTGGACTCAGTTGGTTAGAGCGCTGCACTGGAATTGCAGGGCCACAGTTTTCGCAAGTGCTCCTGGTTAGATCTAATACATGTATCAAATTTACACTCGAAAATTCCATCTAGAAAACCCTCTGTAACGTAGAACTTGTTTTTTCTTCTACACGATGGTAAAGTTTGGGGAAACTACCAAGTCCTAGATACGGGACTTGAATCCATAAACTCGAGATTACTATAGCCTAATCCCATCCTAGTTGAGTTAGCAACCCCAACTTTGTTCTTACCGTTTCGATCGCCTCTGCAACAGACGAGAGAACCTCCATACGTCTTAAGCATGGCTGAATGTGGAACCAGAGTTTTTGTAACGATAATTGACCCTGAGGAAAAGACAGAATGTAATCAGTTATTCTCGCATCCAGAGCCCGTTTTATACGTTGTCAAGCAACGGAACGGTAATCCATTACTCCAAACATTAATTCAAGTCAGTTTGTAAAGCATTCTGATCAGAAAGAAAGAAATAACAGAAATTGGAAACTACGGAATACCGCAGAGGCAGGAAAACAAATGATGATATCAGTAAGTTGCTGAAAGTGGACAAAGAGAGCGGCCACAGACATGTACAGACTGGCAACTGGTAAACGAGATTACAAGAAGACCAATAAAAATAAAAATACAGCATTGATCAATACAGACTTGCCGGAACGAAATTTGACAAAAGATATTGCATGCAAAGAATAGACATGAATGGAAATGGAGGGAACGTTCAACAAACTTTGGGAAATGCGGTAAAGAAGACACTCCAGTGTCTTGGAAGGAATTGAGAAAATCTTACCTGTTGAAATTGATGTTCCAATTGAGCAACAAAAATAAAATATTCCTTAACAAAAACAAGGATTATAATTTGGTTATTTGCTCTTAGCAATTCTATAGTTAATTCCTGCACTCATGTCGGTTTTGCGCGAAGTACAAAAATGCAGAATCCACACTTCAGCAGCAAATACCTTCATAATCGTTCTCATAGCTGCACTGACTGCGTGATTTACCAAACCAGACAAAAAACCTGATTTATCTACGTGAAAGAAGCATTACTGTACATTCAATATTACAGTTGCCTATCAGTATCGGAAAAGTTGTCGAGGTCACTGCTGAAAGAAACATGACATACCTTCAATAAAACGACATAAAAGAGAATAATGTGTGCATATTGGAAGAATCCGCTGTACAAGCTCCTGAAGAGACGTATCTGAAAAAAAAGTAGAGAGCTTAAACAAGACAATGTTTACTTCAATACAGACGTCACACGTACATACTAATTCATCTATTGAACTATCCGTTGATTATAGAATCTCAAACTCATTACTAATAATTCATGAGTAAATTAGCCAACCATATTGCTTTATTATCAAAATTAATTAAGAAGTGATTTATTCGTAAGAGATAATTAAGTAGTGATTTATTCGTACTCGGCTTCGCCTCGGACTTGATCAAATTGCGCGGACTTGAAATCTAGTCCAGTCCTCATAGTCGGATTTGAAATATTACATCGAATATTTTGGCTTGAAATCAAGAACGGGAATTACGAAATTCCGTTGTCTCAAACAAGATTCAAACTCGCATCTTCCAATGGTCTTCACAAACAATTAGGTTGTCGTCATACTTAATGGCTGAATTATGTACGCCTGGCGTCTAAGTGAAGAACGTCGACTGCTCAAGTTTTCGATCTATACAGTTAGTTCTCGTTCTCAGTCACTAGTTTGCTGTATCAGTCAGCCACATACCTAACGTTGGGTCCACATGAAACTCAGGAGAATCTAAACCTTCTATGGAACTGCTGCTTAGTCGAATATACTTTCCCTCAACACCCTGGAAACAGAAAAGTGCTTAAAGTTCATGCCGGGGATTTTAACCCAAACCTGTACTCAGACAGAGTAGCCCATATCGTATTAGAGAATGGAGGTGAGAGCGAGAACGGTTCAGATATAAAATCCTAAATAATGTAAAATTGACATCAACCGTTTAGAAAGGAAAACTTACAGTCATCATGAAGAGAAGATCTTCGATAACGGCAATTTCTTGCATTTTTAGAGGAAGAGTACTCAATGAAACAGCCTATAGTTGAATAAAAAATATTATATAAACTGCTTGCTCAACGGATATCACAACGCAAAATTCAAACATCAGTCCACGATGGCCCCTTGCACTCCATTGTTCTCCTTGCAATCCAGTCACTCATGGTTTTGATATATTTCTGATGTTATCCAAAGAGCCAATTAGCCCGTCTCACGGCGAAGGCCAAAATACGCCATTTTGGGGGTACTGTCTGCCCTCGTAAAAGATTCTAGACAATTCAAACAACGTGAAAAGTGACTTTTGAAATTTGTAACTGTTTCTGTAAATTTACCATTATACAAACAACTACAAAACTAAAGTTGTATTTCGTGGTCCCCCAAAATGGCGGGGAAATCGGCCGTGAGAAAGGCTAATTACGTAACATTCAAGGTTAAATTTGCATACTGGTGGTGGTAGGTCCAAAGATTTCACGAAATCTCCAGTGAGGTATGGACGACTTGCCAACCAGTCTGGTAAATTTGGAAGACCAGCTAGAGCTGTAGAAAAAGTTTAAGTTAGCCATTTTATAAATAAAATGAAAAAAGCGTCTGTATCAAAGCGCTGTATAGGAAAGGTAATCGAAAGATAGACAGTTCACACGCGTGAAGCTGAGCGCATTATACGTGACTGTATATATAGAAGATGCTCACCCTTTCTCGCCTGTTTTTCTCTAAGATTTTTTAACGTGGCCTCAGCTGCAGGAGAAGCTGATGGTCCGGTGATGGAAGCCAACTGTGTACGGAACTAGAAGTAAGAAAGATGTTATTCACTGTACGAATATTTTTGAATGTACAACTGGACAATTTCCTCATTCACTCTTTATCTTTTAACGTGTGGTGATTTCTATAAAGGCTGCATGCTTTAAGTGCAAAATTTAGGATTGACTATTTTATTATCGGGGAGCTTAAGCAAGTGACGTTTTCGTCAACACGGATGTCAGATTGCTGATGGGGGACTGGAGTAAAAACTGTGTTTCTGTCAGTTTGTGGTAATCTTCAATACATATCACAAAACACAAGATTTTTAAAGTTTTTTGCTTCCTTACACGAGCGAAAATGTTGCCAAAACAGGGTTGCAAATTACTGTCGGACATCGGACAATGTCCGACTAAATTTGGCAAATGTCCGAGCAAAAGTAATTTTGATCGCACATTGGTCCAATCACAAAAAAAATTGTCACATTATACATTTTTTTGCTGTGACAATTAAAATCCGATTGCAAATTCACTCAATTTGCATTTTGCAATAAAATTTACCAGACATTCTAGCATTTTACTTAACGTTGCGCCAGAACGGCTATACATACTTGTCTCGTGACTTATATTATATCTTGTGACGTATATATGTCCGATCAAATGAAGCGATGTTGGTTTTTGTCCGACCAAATTCAAGTTATGTCCGACCAAAATTAAAAGTGATCGGACAAATGTCCTGTCAAGTCAAATATTTATTTGCAGCACTGCAAAATGAGTTAACCAATTTTCGAGTTGGTTACTAAGAAAACTTAAAGATCGCTATGCATATAGACGTAGGTGAAAATTTAGAAATGAGGTGAAGTGCCAGATCTGAATTACCTTGGCTAGAATTATCTTGCTAAGAGGGTGCTGACTTATCTGCGCAACATATTAACACCGTTAACGACTTTTACGATGAAAGCCCCGTTTACACTACGCTCAATTTTTGGTACGGCACGGATAAAATTGGTACCCGTACCACTTTTTTGGTTCTTGGACTACCTAAATAGGTAGTCCAAGAACCAAAAAAGTGGTACGGGTACCAAAAATCGAGCGTAGAGTAAACGGGGCTCAAAATATACGTAGTCCAAGAACCAAAAAAGTGGTGCGGGTACCAATTTTATCCGTGCCGTACCAAAAATTGAGCGTAGTGTAAACGGGGCTTAATTCTCCTGAAAAAGCCTTTGTTTCACGCCAGAATCCTTTGGCTTTGTTCATGACGACTACTGACAACAATGGTAATACAGTCACTGTAATTTGAAAATGAAATATTCCTGAAGAAATGCTCCCAATCTATACTAAGTCTAAGATTGCATATTTTCCAATTTAAAGAAAAACATTTCAATTACTTCGTCCAATTCTTTGGCAGTCATTTGTCCTGAATATTGCTCAAGATTTTGCAAAGTTTCAGCCATATTGCTGGACGATGCTGGCTTGCTTGCTTGAAATCTCTTGTGACCACGTTCATTTGCATTGCGCTCCAAACATGCAACCATCTGGCAAAGAGTTACAAAAAGTAATGGTAAGTACACTCTTGTGTATTCCAACACATAGTTTGGAAATGTTGCATTGATACCTTGCTTCCGGAAGGTACGTCACCTTTGCTATACACAGTCTCGTTTTTGTGATTGAGAAACTATATAGTAATTCTTGGTAATGATCAATATATTTACACTAGTTAATTATTAAAATTGTTGCCATAATACTAACATTTGGATCTTCGGAAATTCTTGATAGCAAAAACACCAAGGGATCTAATTCTCTAATGCTAAATGAGGATTTAAAATTGGATCAAATAATGTACAGGAATTGTCATCTACAGTACTAAACACCAATTCCTTAACCCATTGAACTGCAATGCAGTACTGAGCACCCAAATGAACCAAACTTTATTATTTTACTCTGTCTAACACCAGATTATTTCACTTGCCAAGGGGAGAATCACTTTAATGAGTTAACCAACAGTCTGCCAATGTGGGGAAGCAATCACAGAACACCAGATGATTTCACATTTTCACTTGTCAAGGGAAGAGTGCTGGCACTTAATGTTTATTAAGCAAATACACAATTATTATATTACTTCTTTGATTTGATTAAATCATATTTTTGCAGAAACTCTCTGGGATATGGGCTTGTTTCTGCTATCTTTTTCTTGGCAGTATGAGCAGAGACCTAGAACAGAATTAGAATTATTATATAATAAAATTTGAGCAATGACATAAACATATGCATTAAAACATTGTGTTAACATTGTAAATGTTTTGCCATAGTTGAAAATTCACCTGTGTTGTGACGTAAGGTGTCATGTTTTTGGTCAAAACTTCTGTATATACTTCTGGTCCATCTCCACCTGTCACACTTCAAAAATGAAACAAATGATTTCTTATTAAAATCCTTCATTATATAATTAATTATGCATACATTTTTTATGGTTTCAATTGGCACTATGATTAGGGACCATCAACAAACAAATTTCGTCCAACTTTGTGGACTTGTTTTGAATTTTTTTGACTAAAGTCTGTTTTCGTCCCAATTATTTAATAAACTCATATCCCTGACTCCCGTCTTTATACTTTACAGTTTACCCCACCCAAGTAAGCCCAGTATTTGATCAACATTATATTTTTTATGGTGTTTTTTTAAGACCTTTATATTTCAATGATCATTGGAGTACGGTTAGCCAGGGGCGCTGGAAGCAATGTGAAGTGGCGGGGGCAGCCTTTTCAAAAGGGCACTTGCTTCATCATTTTTCTGGGTAGCAATATTTGTTAAAAATTTACTGTATGGATACTCGATTATTTGTGGCTATTATGCGTGTGCAAACTTAGACATTAATTTTGAACAATTTTATTTGTTGCACCATACTAAGGGCACAAAATAAAATCAGCAAACGGATGTAGATTGCCTGATTTGGCATTAATTTTACTACAACTGGTTAAAAATTAAGCAAAGATTGCTTAAATATTGCTTAAAAATAGTTATAAATTCCAATTCCTGTGAATAATGCACAAATTTCGAAGTGCAGTTCTGGTAAAAAGGGCAACCTGTTGCCCCCGTGCTGCCCCAGCACTGTTTGGGCAACAGGGGCAGTTCCCCTGTTGCCCCTGTGGCTCCGGCACCCCTGCAGTTAGCCTTAATTACCATCATTTTTGCACAATGACCAGTTGGACTCATGTCAAGGGTATGGTAAACTGTAAACATTTTACAAATTGGAAGTTAGAAAACACTTTCATGACTCATTGAACTTTCCAGAAACTGTCATTTTGGCTAAAGAGCCTCGTTTTCGTGATTAAGACATTAGGCTTTAACAATGTGACCCAATACATGGAAATGAGGCTCCATGGCCAAAATGACATACTTTCCAGAAGGATGTATTCTACATGATTAACACGAATATGCAACAACATAAAATTTTTTTCCAAATATTATAATCATGTAAACTCAAAACAAGTCTAATCTTGGCTTTTCATAGTCTCACTTAGTTTTAAAATGAGTTTCAAAATTTTAATAGTACAACATACTAGAACGCTAATATTCGTAGTTTGTACTTTCCTTTTGTTCAATACATACCCAAGAAGCTTAAGAAGTTCTGAGACGCGATAATGAACCTGGAACTCACTCATAGTGACGGAAAAACACCAATATAATTCAAAAAGATATTTTCAAAACTCGCTCGCTCATCGCTCATTTCACCGCCATATTTTTGCCGGAATTTTAATTAGCCACAGATTCTGCTTCCACTTTTGCAAATTCCCATTCTTGTAAAGTTAGTTTTTCTTTGTTTTTCTCATAGTTTTTCTTGACTTTTACATGATATTTTTTTCATGTTTTATAATATTTATAATGTACAAAGCAGCCGACAATTGGAAGAAATTTTAGTAAAACACAATTTCAATTGTTCTTTTATTTACTGTTGAATCCAATTCTCAAGAATTTCTTTTCTTTTAAATTTCTTTACTCATATAATTAAAAATTTTCCTTTAAAAAATTTCCTTCAAAGCGCGTCAGTAACGTGGGCTCATAAACAATTGCAGGGAAAATCCATATAAAAAAACATAACGGTTTAAAATAAGTTGGAAAACTTTTTTATTTATTTACATTTTTACTGTAAAAATGGCTCAAAAACATTGGAAAACTGCTGGAGTAGTTTCTCTTATAGGATTTTTATGTTATATTAATTCCTTAGAGGGCGATTTTGTCTATGATGATAGGTAAGGCTGATAGCGCATTAGCGCTTCGAGTCACGAACTCGATGGAGAAAATTGTAGCAAATAAAATTATTTATAATTTATAAATAACTATTGTCAACCAATATACTGTATATCACATTAAATGTGATATTAACGTTCAGTATGAGTTATATTTGCCATGTATAGCGTTATTCAATCAAGTGTGAAATATACTGTGTGTGTTAACTGCCTTTGTCTCGGGCTGTGTGCTTACATTGTTCATTGTTTAATACTGCAAAACTTTATATAGAAATAATAGAGTATTTTTATTTGCATTACTTAATATCGGTTTGCAATATATCTGATATTTCAATTTCTGTTCTAAAAGTTTGTTCTTTATTACATGAATTTGTGAGGCTTATATTCTTTTTGTGTAATTATTTTAGGTCGGATATTAGGCACAGCTCAGGCAATGACCACCTGTTCAGCTCATTTAGATCATGAATAATAAAATATCAACATGTTGTAGGGCATATTTGGTTATAGATACATGTCTTGCTGTTCATCAATGCCTGAACCTATCTGTAATCCTAACAAAATCCTAAGCAATAAGCAGCATGGCACAAATCCATACCTCAAACTGGCATTAAGCTCATTGAAGCCGATTGCTTTCATGCAGACAACAGGAGCAACAAGCCTCTCTGAACAATGCATGGGCAACAACACTCAAAGGAGCCAATTTATAAGATTGCGGTGTTCCTTATAAGGTGCACTGCCTCTCTTTTCCACATACTTCACAGGTGCATGCCAGAAATTCTCCCTAGTTGCATCACCTTGTACGAGCAGAAACAATTTCGTTATGAGCTCAGCAACATTGTAAACTAAGAATGCCAGGTAAAATGACCCAAGAGACACATGAATTGGAGGCTAAGACAGCCTCAGACAGACCAACTATTAAAGTATAATCTATATTAACTATTGTTGCCCCATAACGTTACAAGCTATTGTTAAATTTTTTTCAGATAAATCATGAAAGGAACTTAATTGTTTATACTGTCGGAAGCAAAATATTATTTGTGCATTTTTTAATTTAGCCGAGCAATTGTGGAAAATACAGACATTTTACCAAACACGCCTTGGTCAAATCTTTTGAAAAATGACTTCTGGGGGACGCCATTAAAACACAGTGGTAGTCATCGATCATATCGTCCTGTGTGCATCGCTTCATTCCGTCTTAACTATTATATTGCTGGTCTCAAACCATGGGGCTACCATCTGGTTAATGTTCTACTCCATTGTGTTGTCAGTCTGATGGTCGTCCTTGTAGCACATATTGTTTTTAAAGAAAATATTACAGTTTCTGTTGCAGGAGTCTTGTTTGCTGTTCATCCAATTCACACTGGTAATAATATTTAAAATCAATATTTGTATCATATTGTACCGTATGCAATTTTCAAGGCTCATTTAACACTAGTTTAAATAAAATAAACTTAATTTACCCATTAACGCACAATTAGACTCACCTCTTGAGGTTAAACTGAAAATGTTAAACTGAAAATGACGTTAATAAAGTGGGCTGCATTGCAGGTTAATTATAAATCATGCAATAAAATAATTGAACTGATATTACTTAGTAGATACATAACATATTCCTAAATGCTATTCAAAACTTGAGTCAGGAGATACTACTGTTGGTACTGTTCAATTTTGGAAGTGAAGATAGTACTGTATGTACTGTTCAATTTTGAGATGAAGGCTAGAATACACATATATTTCAAAATGTTGTGAAAAACGGCCGAATGAATAAAATGCTGCGAGGTCACCATATTCGTGAAATGGGCATACGAGAATATTCCAAAAATCAAAATTAATTGTAATGTCACGTAATTTTAAATTTGTCTCTTTTGGCTCACACACTCTGAAACTCTAAAATCAAGTAAAAGTAAACATTTCATCTCTAAGAGCCGATTTACATAAAGCAACTTTTGCCTAAAGGCCCACACAACCGGACGCGATTCGGCAACGCGACGCGAATTTTCAGTTTTCAAAACCAAATAAACGGATACAAATTTTACAAGATATGCAGACCAAATAGATAAAATTGCTTCGTGGTTTCTAATATTTGAAAAACATTGAAAAATATTAAAGTTAAATGTCATTGAAAACTGAAAAGTCGCGTTGCCAAATCGCGTCCGGTCTGTATGGGCCTTAAAACTGTCGCATACAACCTGCTTACAACTTGAGTTGTACTCTGCAAATCAAGCACACAACTCGCCTATATACGTTGACGTAGATGAGTTGTGTGCTTGATTTACACAGTACAACAGTACAAGTTGTACGAAGGTTGCATGCGACAGTTTTAGGCAAAAGTTGTGTACTATAAAACAGCGTTAATATTTCCGTCTTAAAATGCACCTCAGAGGTATTTTGCAAATTTTAAAGTCTAACGTCAGCTAGCGCGTGACATTCTTGGTGCATTACGCAAAATTGAAGAAGGCATATTTGTAAATTATAGTAACCAAAAATGCTTTTTATTATATAAAGTATAGTGCTTTATGTACTATTTAAAAAACGAGCGGGAGTGTTTTATTAGGTTTAAAGCCACGAGCGCGCAGCGCGAGTGGCTTTAGACCTGAAACACGACCCGCGAGTTTTTTAAATGACTTCAAAAACGTATGCATAATAAGTCAAATCTTTATATAAAAATCTTTATATAAAAATCTTTATATAAAAACCTTTATATAGTTTGCATAACAATGGTCTTTTGTTAAAGTGTTCTTTAGCTGGTATAAAAACGTATGCACGTGACTAATTTCTTACTCAAGATTGGATAATTGCTTCATGAATTATTAATGAGTTTTTGAAAGAGATTTCGAGCACTGATAAAAGTGATAATCTCACATGTGAGATTATTCATGATAATCTCACATGTGAAAATTATCGCTTTTCTGTAAAAAATATCGCTTTTCAAAGACTGTCCTTTATATGATAAACAGAAAAATACATGGGTGCTTGGAAATACCAGATTGGTCCATTGTGAGGTCCATATCCGTACTACGCGAAGCGTGAGTTGCAATGCGATATGTCATTGTCAGAATAAATACTTTCAGAGGCAGTTGCTGGGTTGGTTGGTCGAGCCGATGTTGGTGCGGGACTCTTTTACCTTGCTTCTTGGTTAAGTTATCATAATGGATGCCCCAACAGTGATACCACCACCACAAGATGGTCATGGATGTTCCTGAGTATGGTGTTTGCAGCTCTCAGTATGTTCACTAAGGAACAAGGATTAACTGTGATTGGCGTTTGCCTACTTTATGACGTCATTATTATATCACGAATACGGATGAAGGATTTCCCTCTGTCTATGAAAAAGGTGAAATAAAATGTTTACATAATACACGACACAACACAACACTGGTCAATTCAAGTCTGGAGAGAAGGAACTCGTTAAACTGTAAAATAAGTCATTTCACACAACTTTTCTTTATCTTTTTTCGTTTTTGAGATATTTTAAAGCCCAATAATTGTTTTTGTTTGTGGAACCACCACGTAAATTTATTACTGCAAAGCTTTCGATCCGTAAGCCCGGATCTTCATCAGTGCTAATAATATATATATACATATTATTAGCACTGATGAAGATCCGGGCTTACGGATCGAAAGCTTTGCAGTAATAAATTTACGTGGTGTTTCCACAAACAAAAACAATTATATTTTATCGCCATGCAAACATTCAAAGAACTTATTTTAAAGCCCGTCCACACTTGCAATTTTTGCTGCGATTTCTAGTGCGATTTTCTTCTTTTGATGTATGTGAACGAGTAGATAAGTTATGAATGTTCCGAGTATATGTCTCACTGATGTACCCTCATCTGAACATTCATAATTCATCCACTTGTTCGCATCCATCAGGGGCCGGTTGTATCAAGCCCGTTTAGCTTAAACGGTGGTTAAGCTCAAAATAGAAAGCAAGTCTATAGATATATTCAGCAACCAAACTAAAAGTTTTGAACCTTAATAGAACGATAATGTTTACAACTACATATTCAGTGCAGAATATTTAAGTTGACTGATTCACGAGAGAGAAAAAAGTGTTATTTAATTTTGACTTATCCACCGTTCAAGCTAAACGGGCTTGATACAACCGGCCCCAGAAGAAGAAAATCGCGGCAGATATTGCAAGTGTAAAGCTACGTTTACACGCTGCGATTTGTCGGGCCGATTTTGGTAAATAATCGATACCCCCTCTTCGACATTTAGCGATTTAAACGTTCAGTTGAAGCTGTCCGCTCTCTCGCCTGTTTATATTATAGTTTTCTGCGTGCGAAAAGTTTTCAACAATTTTACAACGGAAGAAAAATGGGAAGAAAAATCTGTGTTTTGTTACAGATTTTTCTCCCGATTTTGTGAATCGCAAGGTGCTGACGCGAGTACTCACGACAGTTTATTTACATACAGCGAGTAAAATCGGCCCGACAAATCGCAGCGTGTAAACGTACCTTAAACGGACCTCAAAGTTGTTTAATATGCAAATGAAACAAATCTATGACGTCACAAGCTGGTAAAATATTTTCAAAGGCTATGATTACGATTAGTATCGAGATACATTTCACTACACTTTACATGACGAATCTTGGAACACGAGCGGAGCCGCTGAGCGAAGGTGCGGAGGAGAGAGCGCCAACGCCTTTATGCTCACTGTTCAAAATAGATGAAATCATTTAAGTCTGTATCAATGATTCCATTGACTAATATCTGCCAAACAAAAATACGAAGTTTTTTAGTCTTGTGGACTGTCAAAGAGTTACCCAGCTTGTGACGACATCTTATTTACACATCAAATAAATTGAAATATCTTCTAACCAAAGAAAGATATAAACATTTTCTAAGACGACTTATTCTACAGTTTAAGGAGTTCTTTCAATCTAAACATATTTAAATTTTGTTGCCCATATATTCTTTAACTTTGATTTCAGGCAAAAGAAAATGGACTTATCCTAAGAATCGCTGTACTTTTCACAACAGCTAGTATCCTTCTGACGACTAGAATGATATTAATGAACAATACTCCGCCATCGTTTTCAAAATCTGATAACCCGGCGGCAAATTCTGACAGCTTTATAACAAGAACCCTAACGTTTTTATATCTTCCCGCCATGAATTTCTGGCTTTTAGTATTTCCACATACACTTTGCTTTGACTGGTCGATGACAAGTATTCCTTTGGTAGAAAGTTTAAACGACATTAGAAATCTGTTCTCGTTTGTTTTTTACGTGTCTTTTGTACTTTTTATAACGCTCTGTCTCAAAGGTGTTTTACGACAAGAGAGTAAGACTGAATTTGTAGTAAAACCAACATCAAAAAACTTTAAAAACAACATGAAAAAGTTTGGTGTAAGGAACAGAAGAATCTTGCGAAAAACGAATGGAAATGTTGGACATTCGTCTTTGAACAATAGTTTATCGAATAACACAGTAAAAACTGGAGGAAAAATAGACAAGAATGAAGATGTTATTCAGACAAACAGTGTAAAAAGGAACAACTGTGCACTTGATACGAACGAAAGAGCAGTTTTATCACTGGCATTCTTAGTGCTGCCTTTCATCCCAGCAACAAACTTGTTCTTTTACGTCGGCTTTGTCATTGCCGAACGTGTCTTGTATATCCCTAGTATAGGCTTTTGTTTATTATTTGCGTACGGTTTTAGCATGTTTTGGAAATCTGGTGGAAAATTTCTAAAACTTCTCCTTGCAATGATCACGTGCGTGTACCTCGTGTTGTTGTCGGCACGGACAGTTCGGAGGAACATCGACTGGCGGTCGGACGAGAATCTATATCGTTCGGGGATTGCAGTAAACCCGAGCAAAGCTTGGAGTAACCTTGGTAATATCTTAAAACAACAAGGTAAAATCACAGAGGCTGAAAAAGCGTATAAGAAATCTATTGAACACAAGTGGAGTGCAGATACTTGGTATAATTTAGGTTTATTGTACCAGGGGCAGAAACAGTTCAGCGAAAGTGTGAAATGTTATGAACAAGCGATTGATTTGAGACCAAGGTTTGTGTTACCGTATCTAAATTTGGGAGTAGTTATGGAAAACTTGAAGTACAAGGAAAATGCTTTAGATATTTTAACTCAAGCAACAAAACTAAATGGAGAAGGTAATGATTATTGATGCAGTTGAACTACTCGAATACGAACACCAAGGGGCAGAAATTCGTAATATAGAAAGTTGATCATATTTAAGAGGTGTGCATATTGGAGAGGTGCTCATATGTTAGAGAGCTGATTGTATTAGAGAGGCGTCCGTATTAGGGAGGTGTCCGTATTAGAGGGGTTCCGTATTAGAGAGGTGTCTGTATTAGAGAGGTGTCTGTATTAGAGAGGTGCCCGTATTAGAGAGGTTCCGTATTAGAGAATCTGTATTAGAGAGGTGTCTGTATTAGAGAGGTGCCCGTATTAGAGAGGTTCCGTATTGGAGAATCTGTATTAGAGAGGTGTCTGTATTAGAGAGGTGTCTGTATAAGAGAGGTGCCCGTATTAGAGAGGTTCCGTATTAGAGAATCTGCATTAGAGAGGTGTCTGTATTAGAGAGGTGTCTGTATAAGAGAGGTGCCCGTATTAGAGAGGTTCCGTATTGGAGAATCTGTATTAGAGAGGTGTCTGTATTTGAGAGGTGTCTGTATTAGAGAGGTGCCCATGTTAGAGAGGTGCCCGTATTAGAGAGGTTCCGTATTGGAGAATCTGTATTAGAGAGGTGTCTGTATTAGAGAGGTGTCTGTATAAGAGAGGTGCCCGTATTAGAGAGGTTCCGTATTAGAGAATCTGCATTAGAGAGGTGTCTGTATTAGAGAGGTGTCTGTATAAGAGAGGTGCCCGTATTAGAGAGGTTCCGTATTGGAGAATCTGTATTAGAGAGGTGTCTGTATTTGAGAGGTGTCTGTATTAGAGAGGTGCCCATGTTAGAGAGGTGCCCGTATTAGAGAGGTGCCATAAAGGACAGGTTCGACAAGAAATAGAGTAGAATAGAATAAAATAGAACAACAAAGTATAATAGAACGAAATAGAATAGCAAAGAATAGATTATAGAAGGGGAAAAAAGCAATAACATAGAACAGAACAAAACAAAACAAAACAAAACAAAACAAAACAAAACAAAACAAAACAGAAGGAAGAATACATCATTTTAAAGTATAAAGTCACAAAATGGCATCTGCTGTTTTTCAGGTCTAAAGAATCCTAAACAGCACAGGTATGGTGTAGCTGCAGCCAAATATCATCGCGGAAGAATATTGGCAGATATGAATCGAATTCATGAAGCGATCGAAGTGTATCGTGAGGCTGTAGAAACACGACCTGATGATTATCCTCCACATAGTTTGTACAACTTACTAGGTATGACACAGAGCTCTATTTGTATAGGAGAAGCATCGGGAAGTTGTCTGTTTTCGAACAATTTAGAAACACTGCTTAGAACAGTGTCTTTGCAGGATATGTCATATAACATTTTTACTCATCCGGGTGATTTGTGTTCTCAGCTTATCCGTCTGATTTCATTTACTTATGATGCCATGTGAATTAGTTATATATAATTTTCCAGACACAGAGTGGTTTAGCTAAATGATAAGGCGACCGCTTAATACGGTTCCGGCGCTGATGCTGTTATTAATTTCAGCGTAATGGATTTTTCCAGTCCGCCATGTTCTTAGCAAGTGCCCTAAAGAAAGGCTGTCACCCCCTGAAAACATATTGAAATTTTATGTTCCAGCGGGGGGGGGGGGGTGAATGCCTCTGTTTAGGGCACTTGTT